>CM031237.1:619293983-619391413 GCA_018340775.1 Taxus wallichiana var. yunnanensis
AAATTCAACATTTACCAACTTTTTTCACCGCCTTTGCTTGTATTTATGATTCTGGTTCCCTGGAATAGTGTTTTGGCATTGTTTATGGTTTAAGAGATCAAATTGGTTTTCACCTTTGGGTAAATGGGATTCTATAAATAGCTGGCTTGTGCTCAAGCAAATGGCCCCTCAAATTTGCCTCTGAATTTCTCATTTCAATAGTTTAGCCTTTCATTTTGTTTAGGATTCATAGTTTCATTTGTTAGATGCATAGTTAGCATTGTTTAGCTGTCAGAAAGCCACATATTCTCCTTGTGCAAAGTGTTGTTGTCATTTCATCCAAATCAATTGGAGTAGGATAGTTTGATTTCAATAGGAAGCCATTAAAGTTGCAGGTTTTGTTCATCAAATAGGATAGTTTCAGGTGCTGGACGTTTTATGTTGCATGACTCGCAATAAATCCCGCTAGGAATTGCATAAGCCAAGCTCTGTACTCTTGCGTTATCCCTCTCCTACTCACATTGTATTCAGTCTGCATCCTAAGCTGCCTTTGTTCCAATATCTACTTTTGTTGATGCTAGCATTACACGCTTTTCTGGATCCACGTGAGCACAAAGGAACGAGGAGATCACACTGAGGGGACAAGGTCACACACCATCGGATTCGCCACTATTCTGCAGAATCCAGGTTCTAGCTTTCAAAGTTCTAGTTAAAAGCATATCAAATAAAGTAGTCAATCATTCCATTTCAGTTAATTTCACTTTCGATATTGCTAGGGAAGCTATGGGGATTGATAGTTTCTGAGAAACTATGATTCACTCCTCACTTCTGAGGTAGGATCGAGAGTCTTTCAAATAGAGTAGATCAGTGATCAGGTTATTTAGGATAAATCTATAAACTGCACAGACAAGTAGCTACACTCAGTTGCTTTGTTTGTTTTAATTAGTATTAGTTTAGTTGTCAATTTTAGATATATTAGATAATTCCCCTTTAAAATTTTGTTCAGTAGTTTATCAATAAATAACAGACTTAGAAATATACGTAGATATATCTTGCATATTTAGTTTATTCTGTCATTAGTTAGCTTTATATCGTTTTCTTTTGTATGACAATCACGGGACCTAGAGAGCCCAGAGAATACGTATTCGAGCCAATCGTGCCTCAACCCAATCTCATCACAAAGAATAACTGATATAGATCAGAATCTTAGGATCCAAGTCTTCCGAACAACAACAGACTTGCAACAGATCAGCTCACAGTTAAGCAGGTTAAACATAGAAGACGACCAAGCGTACATGTTTTGGTCAAATCAGCCAAACTACAGATTACCCTAGATAAATATCTACATGACTATAGAAGGGCTTGAAAGAGAGCAAACGTTCGGTTGTGATCCTTTGGTCCCACAGCCAGACGCAGGAGACACTCTCACAGACATAGATACTAGCTTAAGGATTCAAGTTGCAAGAACGCCTATAAGATACTCGTAAAAGATCGCACAATCGTAATTTCGAACGTAGAGGCCGAAAAGGCATACGACTATTGGATACTAGGGATTAGGGACTGATTCCGCACATGACCATAGCAGGTCCACAACAACCACGAATCTACGGTTATGACCCACAAATCCCACAACCCAACGAATCCACAGGTGAATCAGACATAGATGTTGGCTTACGCACATTAGTATTCAGATCTACTCCACTTCCACCTATCATCATCGCACAGTTATCCTTGTTAGACGTAGAATCTAACAAAGCTAAGGATTTCTGGACTAGACCAGAGAATCGCCCATAAGAGCCAACTATATCCATCATCTATCTTATGACCCTGTCTGGAGACATACACGAAACAATCCCAGGTCATTTTCCACGTATCCCACAACCCATAGATTGAATCACGCCAGAGCTCGATATTGATTGGAGCCTTCAAGCAGTCATCCTCACCGATCGATCTATCACGCCAGTCCAGGTTAGAAGGGCCTTCTTTGCCTTAGATTCGCAGATTCCACTGGTGCGTGTCGAAGACATAAGATTGCCTAACTAGTTTGTCTGCATCCCACGCGTATTCCTTCCCCACCGGCTGTCTCGGCACGACCTCGGGAGGTCGGGTGCGAGGAAAAGGTACTTGTAGATTCTCATGCTCGCTTGTCACTTTTCCATCGTACAAAATTGGTGAACCCGACGTGAAACAAACAACTATTTCACCTTCTAATACCTCATTAAGCCTTCACATCAGCTTCACCAAACAAAATTGGTGAACTTGCAACAATTGCTTCACTCTCGACTTTTCTCTTTTAGTGTTTCATCTTCTTTCATCCACCTTCGCTCCTTCCCATTATTTTGCGGGTATTCATATACCCCCCGAATATGTCGGGATTCGATGCATATGGCAGACCTCTCCTAGGTCTTGAGGCATACTACGCTCAACTGAATAGACAGTCATCACCCTCGCTCTCAATATGGGGTGACAATTATTCAGCCAACCGGTTGTCAACACAAACTCCACCTCCAAGGATTAGATATAGCTCATCTTTCCAAACAGAGGAGTTGGATCAGCTCGCTCAAACGCAACAAACAGAGCCTTCAGGCTCGAACAATATGACGTTCACAGGAGAATCTGGTTCGTCTCCTCAGGTGCTGCTTAGACCACAAATTAGTAGACAATCAGACCCATACCTGGTTTTAGATGATGAACATTCAAAGCTGCATTACGCCAGGAATGAACAACGATCTCGGAGTATGTACCCACCCATAGGAAGTTTACAAACACAACCCGAGGTCTCTTTTCAAGAAAATACCTCCATGCCACTACATATAGGAAATGCCCTCGGGGAAACTTGGCAAGGCAACGATCAGTTCATAGTAGGGTATCACATGCCTATACAATATCAGGATATACAACAAACGCCACTAAGGCAAAATACCGTGACTTCACCAAATGAAGTCATTTCAACTTTAGTAGAAAAAGTTAGGGGGTTAGAACTTGCTCAAGCAAATCAAAATTCCCAATTCATGCAGGCAGGAAGTTCCAATCCTCCACACCATCCTAGCCAAGTAGACCTCCTCACAGGAATGGGCACGTTGGGCATGCCTCCTCAGTATTCACAACAAATGCCAACTAGAACCGCCATTTCTAACACCGTTCCGATACCTCCCGGTCTAGTACAAAATAATCCATTCCTAGACAATACCCCTTCATACTTAAACATATACTCCAAATCACCACAAGGGGATATGTTCTCCTCTCCCAGCATGTTTACTCAACCACAGGGGTTTCCTTATGCCCCTACCAGTGCATACGCTACGCCATATCAACAACCCATTCCACCACCACCCCCTCAGCAGGCACCATCAATGGTCGAAACCTACGCAATAGGGACTTATTCAGAATATTTGAAAGAGCCCTTAGACTTCACCATATGAAGCATCATGCTTCCAAGACCTCTTCCCGATTTGCCCAAATACAAAGGGGAGGGAGATCCAAACGCACATATCAAGGCCTATGCCACAGCCATTCGAGAATTGCTCCCTTGGGATGGGGTTGTTGCCAAAATATTTCCCAAAACGTTAGAAGGCATCACCTCGATTGGTATTACAGAATACCTGAAGCCTCCATCCATTCATTTAAACAACTCGTTTCTGAGTTCATCAAGGCATTTGATATGAACAAACTGTTGAGAACAGGAATCAGGGAATTCTTGCACATTAAGCAGGAACACAATGAATCTGTTGCTCATTTCATTCAAAGATGGCGTATAGTCCTCTATTCTTTGGCAAGTGCTCCAAATATGGATCAGATGGAACTATGCGATTTATTCCTTCATTCCCTCAACAGAGAGGTGAAGGAAGAAGTCCAAAAGTTCCCACTAAGGACTTACGATGAAGTACTTGAGAGCACCCTCCAAATAGATCAAGTTGCAATAGATAGTGGTCGCAAGACATATGGAACAAACGGGAGGTTAATCACCTCCAACCAGAATACTACGACTTATCCTACTACCACAAACGTCAATCAAGGACCTAAAATCCTTAATAAAAATCATGGAGTGACAACAGATGGAGTAACTGATCAGGTTAAGAAGGTAAATGTTGCGAATACTCCACCACTAATGAACAATCAGCGAAACAACAACTTTACCCCAACAATTAATGCAGTGGATTTTAATCATCCACAACAACAACAACGGTGAAACCCTACACAGGGTCTAAACCAAAACTCAATTGGATATCAGAACCAAAACCAAAACCAAAAAATGCAAAACTTTAATCCTAATAGGCAACGGTTCGATCAGAGTTTTGGGCCACAATATGCACCAAACCAACAAACTAGGAATTACAATCCTAACTCGTATTGTGGTTTCCACAAAATTGAGGCCATGACACTAGAACGTGCCGTGACTACAATAAATTCATGCAACGTTTGCAGAGGAACAAAGACAACTTTTCATAGATATGTTCTTGGCAGATCCTGCATCACCGGCACCAAATACTTTTACAGGGGCAATTTCCCCTCAAAATGCTCCCCTCAAGATCTTCAATGATCCGCTCCCAAATCACAATAACAATAACAAATTAAATCCAAATGGGACGAATAAGGGCATAATGACATGAGATAATGATCATGAAGCCTCGACTTCACTAAATCCGTTAGTTGCACCACAATTAGGAAGTCAGCCACGACCCAAGATAGTCGGTTTAGTGGAGTTAGACACCGAACTACCCGTGGAAGCTGTAACAAGGACACAAGAGTATTCCTCTCAGCCAAGTCCAAGTTACCCGCCAGAGACAGATAACATCCAACAAATATTAGTAAAACCTGTAATGATTTAATTAGTGATCTAACAAAAACCTTCTCGCACATTTCTTTTTTGGACTTACTGAAGAACTCTCCTGCCCATAGGGCTGCTCTTTTAGAGGCATTAGGTTTAGGTCATTTAATTAACATCACTCCACCTCCCGAAACACAAGTAAACCATATAGACTTTGATATCCACCCTCCTGGGCAGCTGGATAGGGATACCGAGTTTGTATTCGAAATAAACAAAATGCCAACAGACGCCGAGATTGCACGCAGAGGTGATCCGGCCCTACATTTGCAAGTTTGGGTTTATAACAATTACGTTAAACGCGCGATGGTTGACGATGGAGCAATGAGTTAACATAGTCCCCTTCTCTTTCCTTCAAAAGCTAGGGTATGGAGAAACAAATTGTTCCACGACTCGAAATACATTAAGAGGCTATGATAGCCTTAAAGCCACGTCGATTGGAACTATAATACTACCGGTCACCTTAGGACCCAAAACAATCCTGACTGAGTTTTATATTATAGATCGGGAAACCAACTATAATATGATCCTTGGCTGACCATGGATACACCGTATGAAGGCAATCCCCTCTACATTATTTCAAGAAGTAAGATTCTTGCATTTAGGAAAGGTGTTCGTAGCCAAAGGCGATCCAAAACCATTCGATGTACACCTAGCTGACTTAAAGAAAAGACCAGGCGTTCACTCAGAGTTTGAACTCCCAACAAACCAACTTAATAAACCCACCGACGCAAAACCGGAGGAAAAGTTGGTACCTACAACAGATCTTGAGACTATGAGCCTAGTCAAGACTATCCCAGCCCTCAAGGATGAGGCTAACATTGTAGAAACAATATCGTTAGGAACTACTGCAAAAATTGTCAAATTATTAGAACAGGATCTACCGATGTTCCTACCATTTGATTCTGTAGGCATGGGATATACCCTAGGTGTTGGTTCTCTTCCAGCAGAGGATCTCTACATGGTGGAAGTAGAAGATGTTAACACAACAAATATCCCAACGTCCATATTCCTAGCTAAGTACTGGACTCTCCATTTTGATGGAGCTAGATGTCACATGAGTGGGCAGGTGTGTAATTTTACTTCTCCCGAGGGAAAGATCCTACCATTTGCCTTTAAACTAAATTTCGAATGTACGAACAACGGCGCTGAGTACGAAGCCCTCCTCCTTGGCCTCGTCTTAGCTAAGAGGATCGGTGTTAATAACATTAGGGTGTTAGGAGACTCACAATTGGTAGCAAACCAAGTCTCTGAGGTATATGAAACCAGAGCTGAGCACTTACAGCTCTACAAAACAGTTGTATTGGATTTAAGCAAGGAGTTTGACTTCATATCAATTGAAGCAATCCACGAGAACAAAATCTTCTCGCCGATTCTATAGCAACCTCGGCATCACGCTTCACCCCAAACAGTGAGTTGGAAGATACTCATTTCATGGTATCCCTTCGTACTGAACCATTGGTGAAAAAAATGTCAAACCCTCTTTTAACGAACTAGAGATGAGAACAAATCTACTATCCTAGACCACATTGATAGTGATAGAGCCACTCTGAATTACTTAAACGCCTATGCAGCGTTACATCTCACCCATCACGTGATAGATTTGTCCTTAATCCCACATTCATCTTCCTACTTCGGAAATCCCATGATAGAGCTTCCCCCATGAAAAGACCTCAGCATATACACAGTAGAAAATGGAGACGATCTGGAATTACCTCCAGCCCCGCCTAAGTTTGAAGAAGGTAACGCTTCTTTAATCGAAGAAACAATTGATATTAACATCGAACGGAGGATGAGCCAAGGATATTGAAATTAGGATCCTCGTTAACTCCATCAAAAGTAGAAATACACACTCGAATCCTCAAGGAACATCAGAAGGCTTTTGCATTTAATTATAAAGAAATGATGTGTGGGTCGCACCACACATTACAAAGACATAACCTCGTCACTAAATCAAATGCAAAACCGATTAAACAAAAATCAAGACCAATGAAACCCAAGGTAGCTCTCATGGTGAAAGAAGAGGTAATAAAACTCCTCTAAGTAGGATTCATCAAACCAGTTGACTACTCTCAGTGGGTATCTAATATCGTTCCTGTTCTAAAAAAGAATGGGAAAATACGCATCTGCATAGACTTCCGAGACATTAACAAGGTGTGTCCTAAGGACGACTTCCCGTTACCATCCATAGACGTCATTGTTGACGCAACAACCGGATTTGAGCTTTTGTCTCTCATGGATGGATTCTCAGGATACAATCAAATCAGAATATCCGAACAAGACCAAGCTAAAACCACATTTATAACTCCTTGGGGAACCTATTGCTACGCTGTTATGCCATTCGGTCTCAAGAACGCTGGCGCTACATACCAGCGGGCTATGATGTATATATTTCATGATCTTATTCATAAAATTGTGGAATCCTACATAGATGACTTGTTGGCCAAAGCCAGGAGGCGTTGTGATCACCCGAAGTACTCGCGTCATTCTTTCACGTCTAATAGAATACAGAGTCACGCTAAATCCAGAAAAATGTCTTTGGTGTGACAGGAGGGAAACTCCTAGGTTACATTATATCGTCACGAGGGATTGATGTTGACCCAACCAAAATTCGGGTTGTTCTCGAAATGGTCCCACCTTCGGATGAATCTGGAATCAGGTCATTTCTCGAAAAACTTGGTGCAATCCGAGATTCATCCCAGATTTAAGCTTTGCCATTCATCCAATCAACAATCTACTCAAGAAAGATTATAGTATTGATTGGACCGAAGACTGCAACGAAGCTTTCGACGCAGTTAAGCGTTTCTTGTTATCACCACCTACGCTAATGCCACCTAAGCCAGACCGCCGTTAATCTTGTATTCGCGAGCTACCAATGTCTCACTAGCCTGTATGCTGGCTCAAGAAGACGATGACAAGAGAGAACGCGCGATCTATTTCATTAGCCGAACGTTGCTCGACTATGAAACACGTTATACACAAGGCAGAACAAGAATGCCTTGCCATAATCTTCACAACCAAACGCTTAAGACATTATATGCTAAATCAAGAAACAAGGGTCATTGTAAAAATAGACCATTTACGAACTTTCCTCACACAAGGGTCCTTGTCTAAGAAGGCTGGACATTTTATGACCTTAATGGGGGAATTCGAATTAACATTTGTAAATCAGAAATCCATTAAAGGACAAATCATTGCGGATTGGTTAGCTGATAACCCACTAGACGGAGGCAATCTAGTAGATCTGGACTTTCCCGATGAATGCATATACTACATCGAAACCAGACCTCCTGTCTCTGAGTGTCCTTGGTATACTGATATTATTAATTATATCATGGACCATACGTATCCAGAAGGTGCTACACCTCAAGAAGGCGGTTACGCATTATCGTAGCTAAATATGTTATTATAGAACAGGTGCTCTATCGAAAAGCGTTCGATGGAATGCTTCTAAGATGTGTCGACACAGAAGAATCCAAGAAGATCCTCTACCAATCCCACAGTGGAATATGTGGAGGCCACTTCGGTGGTCATGCCACCGCCCGTAAAATACATCGGATGGGTTATTTCTGGCCTACTCTAGAACACGACGCAGTAGAGTTTGTGCGAAGGTGTCATAAGTGCCAAGAATTCTCCCACGAGATTCACATACCAGCACAAGCTCTACAACCAATCGCTACTCCATGGCCCTTTTCTACGTGGGGCCTAGATTTGATAGGGAAATTCTCTCCCTCATCTACAGATGGCCATAATTTCATAATCACGGCCACCGAGTATTTTACCAAGTGGGTAGAGGCTATGTTGCTTACTATCATTCAGTAGAACTAAATCAGTTGTGTCCCGCAAGTCATTATCTCAAATAATGGGACTTCTTTTAAGAATGACGAAGTTCGTGAATTGTGCAATAAATTTAAAATAAGCCATCATACAGCCTCCCTGTATTACCCTCAAGCCAACGGACAGGCTGAAGCGACAAACAAAACATTAAAAGCCATTCTTCTTAAAACGGTGAAAGAAAACAAACGAGATTGGCATTTGAAGTTATATCTGGCCTTGTGGGCCCACCGAACCTCAATAAGAACACCAACATGAAGCGACTCCTTTCTCGCTAGTATTCGGGCGTAAACAGCTTCTCCCGCTTGAGGTTGAAATACCTAGTCTCCGTATCTCATTACAAGGATTTCGGATGAAGACGCTTACAAAGAAGCACGTCTCTCCCAACTAGAAAGCCAAGATGAAGCTAGGTTAGATGCCGAACAACGGCACAAAATCTATGCTAATCGGATGTGCATAAGATAACAAGAAGGTCTATGAACGAGACATATATGAAGGTGATTTGGTTCTAAGGCTAGACAACCGGATCGATAAAAAGACCGGCGAAGGAAGGAAGTTCCGGCCCAAATGGTTGGGCCCATACCAAGTCACGAAGGACTATGAAAATGGTGCATATCTCTTATGTACACTAGAGGGTAAGGAATTTGGCAAAACAATCAATTCCCTACACCTTAAATGATTCTACGCATAAGCGGCCAGCACTATTTGTATAAATATATCTACATTGCATCTTCATATAGTTAGGTTCATTTTGTCCGCTTGTTTCGTACAATTTTGTGATCAAGGAACTCATTCTCAAAGCAATTCATTACAAACTTCTGATGGTATTGGCATAAACACTCTAATCATACTTCTTCATTTTATAACGTCATCACCTGTTTCGGAATCATTTCATCAAATAAAGCTAGATATGACAAAGCCTTGACGGTAACCATACCAAGATCTGCGGGCTTGTTCTCACTTTTGGTTTCTTCCTAGGATAGGTGTCTTGCCCATGGTCTGTTCTAGAAGCTTCATCGTGTCACATCTATCCCGTATGTATATCTCTTTGGAAGTAAGAACATACTGGCATTTTGCTCAAGCAAACAAGTCAAATATAGATCAAACAGAAAATTTTAATTTTACACATTTCCTTGCCCCACCAACCTTTGGTGATGAGCTTGCGTCTCTTACTAGTGACGTAGGGTTGGGAAAGGATGGAAATGCCCTTACTCGCCTATGCCTTGCCCATGGTGATAAGCCCATACTTCTTACTAGTAGCATGGGGCAAGGTATAGGGGGTCCTCTTGACAATAAACGTTGAAGGCAGTCAACAACCAAATTCAAATGAACCTTTGAAATCTTGAGTCAAAAACAAATGAATCAGATGTCCAAAATTCCAAAAGAGTTCAAAACCCTGAAACCCAGATTTTGTCTACCATGTGGCCATCTACGGATCTAAGTCTAGATAAACCGCAAAGCAAGTTGCATCCCAAACTATGGAGTCACTCGAGTAGAATAGGCTTGTAGCATCCTAGTTCGGTTCCACCAAGGCTTTGTCTATCTCTCATCACTATCATTTCAACACATTTCATAACTTGTGCCCTTTCTAGCTCTCGGTGACGAGCCCTCGCATCTTACTAGTTGTGTGGAGTTAGGAGTGGGGCAAGTTTATCTGCTCATCGTACTCAGTTTATCATCACACTTTGTCAAAACAAATATGAAGTACCAAAAATTGCTTATAGAAACTAAAGTTCAAAGTCACATTGTGTCTACATTTTCATATATCAGCATCACGAAATACAAAAAGAAAGTAAACATTTGTATCATTTGTTCTCCATTGCATACATTCTGAGAAGCACATAAAAACACCATTATAATTTACATGCGTAATCAAATCATAAGAACATTAATGCCAAGCGTCTGATCCAAGAAAAGAATATATATATATATATATATATATATATATATATATATATAAATGGTCAAGTTTCCTGTACAATGCCATCATGCGCTAAGCATGGTCAAAATGCTCAAAGAGCCCGGGAGATACAAAATACATCATAAAAACAATCCAAGAGAGCCAAGTGGCTTCTCAACCCCTATGAGATCCCTCTGAGGGTGCACGCCCCCGTCTAGGACTCCGGCTACGCCGACGCTCTGAGTGCACGGAGGGCTCACGATCCCGGGAGCAGCTGCGGTCTCGCCATGAGAATGACTCCTCATCAGTGTGCTGTTGTCCCGTACCCCTGCCAGCACTGACACGGAGGGTAGACACCATCCTGGCCACATGCTAGATAGGGGCAAAGACGTCGGTATGCCTACCAGCTGCTGAAGGCTCCCCTGCATCCACGGATAGCTCTGCACGGGTCTTCTCCATAGGGATCATCAGGGTATCGGTGCATACCCGCTAATCAGGTCTCGCCACTCATCGGCAGTCTCTGCAAGCAAAGGAGAAAAGCCAATTAGAAATAATCAAGAGATAAAAGCAAACGTAAACAAAAGGAGAGGTAACAACTAAGGCAATCATAACTAGAAACAAACGTTAAAAGGAAGGATGATAACTCACTCGAGATCGCGGGCCTCCAAGATGGATCTCTAGGATCAGCACTTGCCACAGATGCCGCCGCTGACTGGTGCGCTCCTCCTGTGGCCGAGGCAACATATCGTCCTGCTACGGACTCATCCTCCCCACCAAGGCCCTGAGAGAGTGGCTCCTCTGAAACCAGAGTCACCCTCTCCGCACTTTGCTCCGCCCCTCTCTCGCTCAGAAATAACCCGAGTGTCATGCCACTCAGGATTGCTGTCCTCCTCTCCATGATCATTTTTGTAATTAGATGATACTTTTGATTCACATGAGCATAAAAATTAAATATGTACTTTTAATTAGTATTAATTCAAATTATTATTAAAATTAGATATTTTGAAATTATTTATACTATTCATTTACTTTTTTAAAAAAATTGAAATAATTTTTATTATGTCGAATATGAATGGTAAATAGTATTTATTATGTGGAGTTTGAATGGTAGAAATTTTTTCTCTACAAAATTAGATTGAACCAACCAATATTTTATAAAATTTATATATTTTTATTTTATTAAAATGTGTTATAATTGATTATATTTTTAAAATTATTAATGTTTATATAATTTATAGCAAGTTTAGATATTTTAAATACATTTATGTTAAAAATATCTTTTGGTAACACATTAAGTCAATATAGATACGTTAATGTGTAATGGTAATGTTTAAGAAAATATTCACAACCCCTCCTTAAATGAAATCTCTTCACACTTAGTTGAATCCAATGAGTGGAGTCTAGTTAAAAAGGAAAAATTTCTTCAAAAGGGAAGGATTCTAGAGATATGGTGTTTAGGTTACATAGTAAGAGGGTGGGTGTTTGATACTTTTTTGGAAAATGAATTTGAACAATTTTGCTACATAAGGATTAGGACTCACTATTATGGAATTATTTATAAGGAAAGTAATAATTTTAAGGATAAGAATGTACTTGGAGCACAAAAAGATGCATTTATTCTCCCTGTTCACCTCTTTTAATTTAGGCGAGAACTCCTTATTTGAGATTTACAAGATTTAATTTCCTTCTTTTGTAGTTTCTACATCTTGTACATTTTCTATATCTTCCACAATAATCCCTTGTTTGAAAGTAATTTAAGGATTGATTTGGTTTAACTGCTTTTAATCGCAACATAAAAGGTTGTTTTTATATATTGCAAAGTTTTATCCATGATTGGTTTCCTTAAAGATGATATTTTTGTAAACTTCTATTTTCTCATATTAATAGAAAAGGGTGAGGGACCCTCTTACCCTTTTATTTATTGATTAACATAATATGATAGTGATGAACAAAATGGATTAAATTTTGATTAAGATACTCCCACTTAATGTATATTTACCTTTTTTTATAATAAGAGATACCCAAAATATATTCCAATAGTGTAATATAAGGAATACAATGTTTTAGTAATATAAGGAATATGATGTTTTAATACAATGTTTCCCAAAAATAAGTCCCTCACAAACACATGACGCTAACTCATTTAGTGTGTATGTCCCTAGACATACTACTAACTCCACTGAATCTCCAATATGAAATCATTATTAATGAACGGTCTCAGTAGAAAATGTTTTAGTGCCTTGTCATAAGTTAAAATACAAATGGTTGTATTGAAAAAGTCAAAAATGCAAGTGTTCAATATGAAAAAAAAATTTATGTGTTTGCTTATGATATATGTTTGTCCATTGTAAAGGTAAACATGGTTGCCATTTGGAGATTAAAAATTCATGGAGTGTCGAATACATTGGAAAATCTTACTTGTTCATCGTTCATATTATATCACTGTGATGGTAGTAAGAAAGTAGAGAGAGGTACCATTGTGGGAAATGTCAGTATGGCCGTACACTAGGTTGAGTATAGGGCCTTGATATTGGGTCTTGAGGAAGCGATATGTCATGAAGTTCGAAACATTTGTGTGTTTTCTCATGATATGCTTGTTGTGAAACAAATGAATGGTGTATACCAATGTAACAATGTAAATCTTTTTGTTCTTCAAGTTCAAGCGCTAGAGATTGTATCTCACTTTGTGAAATGTTCATATGTACATGTAAAAGTTACTAGCGGTATGTTGGATGCATGTCAAGTGTTTAGGGCCACTATAAACGAAGAAGTGGCAGTGTTGTTAGCACTTTCCATGGATGACATTGTAATATGATATATGTACACATTGTATTTCTTTTTTGTGTAATGGTAGACATACCTTTTTTATTACAGGAATATGAATGAAAAAATTCTCAATGTGTACAATGTTTTACTGTGCATAATTATCTCAATATGAATGAAAAATAAGAATAAAATAGTTTGTGCACCATTTGTTTCAGTTTATCTTGTATTACAATGCATCACTCCAGGGGTGGTTATGGCAACACACAAGAACAAAACATAGAGAAGTTTGAGATGTTCCCATCCATGTTCAATATTCGTTCTTATGCATTAGGGGAAGACGAAAATAATGAGATGGTAATATAGTACTTTGTGAACAATAATTGTATGTCATATCAATGTACCTAATGTCATATGTTGGGATAATAATTATGAAATGTCCTCTTTTCATACATGTTACTTCACATTCCACAATGGTAATATACAAATTTGTGAACATTAATTATTTTTATATACGTAATATTTTATGTTGGACTAATAATTATGTATTTGTACTCCTACATACGTGCAACTTCACGTCCCATGGCATGTACGCATTTGACACGTGTTAGAGAGATGACAACCACGTCATTGGTAAGTGGTTCATTTGTGCAAGTTATTTATTTAGTTTTTTATAGTAATCATAAACAAGTGTCTAATACTATGTTATATTTTAATGTCATAGGGAAATGCTCCTCCAGGGGTTGATTAACCTCGTGGTGCTATGTCAGAAGTTCCTTCCGAGCCCGTTGGCTCGGATATCGCGGAGCCTACAACGGAGGTGAATAAATTTAAAACTTAACTTTGTTTTTTCTTGTTGATTAATGTTATTCAATATCGTAAGAATTATCAAATTTTTCTAACATTGTCTTTCAATCACCACCCGTAGACTACATAACTGAATGGGTGGATGGTTGTATTCATTATTTCTGTCAGCATGGATCATGTGTTGTTAGTGGGGATGTTAAGTTTTGGGAGTTGCATAGACTTAATCAACATCGCCAAGTTGCACACAATCTTCCCTTTGTGTAACCATGTAAGTGTGGCCATAAGCATATGGGAAACGACCACCTATCTCTCATGATAGGAGCAGGGCATACGTACAGAAGAGAGAGGGGGATGTGGACTATGTCTTGAGGCAACGATACAACCTGCAGTGCAAGAGGGTTATCGATCGAGTTTGCAAAAAGAATGTAAAAATTTATTTGAGTAGTTGATGGGGAGGAAAGAAGGAGGTGGATGTTGAAATGTGTTTCTATAATTTAGAGGAGATGCAACAGGCGAGAAAGGAGAGGTGGTTGAGAGCAAGAGAAAGAAAGAACAACTCAAATATTGGGACAAAGGTAAATTTATTATTAGTATAATATATTATGTATTATGTTTGGTTGGAAATCAAAAACTTAATATTATCTCATAAACAGGAAGATGGTAAAGAGGGTGGAGCAGCTAAGCGAGAATGTTGACCCCATGCAAAGGATCCCATAAGTAATTATTGAACTTTTATTGATATATGCAATATAGTTTTCATTTATTTGTGTGTGTACTACCCATTTTTTACAATGTGCATAGGATTATGGCATTTGCCCCGAGTCAACTCCTATGCCGATGAGAGACTCGCTTAGTAAATTTAAAAAAGATAAAGGTAACAAACACTTAACATTCATGTGACAATTATATGTTGCCTTATGTTGTTGATATTTCAATTGTCTTGATGACTTGATTGTTGTAGGTGGACGTTTTGATGAGACATTCCCTTCACATTCAGCCTTTGGTCTCGATCTTATTGGCGAGATTGCTTCACGAGAGGTCCAAGAGGCCGAGATGAATATCAACAAATATGTAACTTCCTTTCTAATCGAGGAGAGAGAGGGTGATGAGGGGAGGCACGAGGAGAGGGAAACGAACGATGGTGCTGATGAGAGGAGAGAGGAGGGAGCTAGACCGATAAGTTATTTAATGTTCTCATTCGCTTTTCTATATTCTTTTTGGTAAACTTAAGATAAAATTATTAATGTAATTGAGATTGTTGTTATTCCAGGTTTTTCCTGATGGGGTCAAGTGAAGTTAATATCAGATGATATAGTCGTTGCAAGAGGAGTTGTTTGTTGTAATAGCCAACATGTGGTGTGTCATGGCATGACCCTCCCCAGAGACTGTCAAAGTCATCATTTTTAGGCCATTATTTCCACTGCTCCATTGCCTTACCCTACGACATTTTGCAGCACTTTGGTGGAGCGTGTCAAAGGGTTTGTGATATGGAATGTTAGATATATGAGACTTGAAACTTCTGCACGAGAGGAAAGTAGATGTAATGGATGATTTAATTTAATTATGTGTTTAATTGAATGATTCATCTATGTTGACTTATTTACTAAATGGTTGGCTTTCAGGATGATATGGTACATGTTGTAGATGAGAGAGTGTGTCATACTCGAACAAAAACATAAGATCACACCTAATTCCATTCATAGAGACAAGAAGAAGCGTATTAGATTTTATGATTCAATATTTTCTATTGGTGCCAATAGGCAGTGGAGGAGATGACAATGTTTATTGTATAACATTTATTGTATAACATTGCTTACGAGGACTCGATTACTATATATGTGTATATGATGATGTTGTTACTTTAATGTGTTTATGTACTCGTGTTTGACGTTTATGATTTAGTATTGCATTCATGATATATTGAATATGGTTTGTGGTTTATATTAATCAATGAAATGTTTTGTGGTTACAGATTAACATTTATGGAATAATGTTTATGGTTTATGGGTTATGGGTTATATAGAGTTATCCATTTACGCTCTGTTTATAGTGCATTAGATGGTTTTTATTCTTGTTATGTGACATTCCATTTATTGTATATATGATGATGTTATCACTATGTATCTAGTTAATGTATTAATGTGACTATGGATTATGGTTTACGGTTTATGGTTTAATAATTGTGTTCTTCTTCCATGTATGCCTACTTGGGTTTTACGTGCTTACTAAACTTTCATATATATTTCATCCATAAAAATATTTTTTTGTGTATAAGTTAAGTGCATTATTTTCTTTGTAATTATGTTTGAATGCTAACATATATAAATTGGTTGTTTAAATGCAGGTGTAATTAGATGGCTAGAGAAAATAAGGATGGAAAGTGCAAGGCTACACATGTGGAGGAACCGAAAGATTATGAAACATTTGATAGTGCCACTTATGTGTTTGAAAAGTGTGCGAAGAGGCCTACACATGAAGATGGGGTGTTGGACAAGAAGACGAGACTTCTTCACTATTGCGTATGGAATTAGAAATGATACTTGTGTGAATAAGGTGGAGTTTTATAAACCGAGTGTGAAAGACTTACATTGGAAAATTTATATTTGTCGAAAAAAAAGGAATTATTGGACCGAGTAGAGATCTTTCCTCGAGGAAGATGGAGTTGGAGATTGAGGTTGAAGAGTTGGAACTAGAAATTAAGAATTGGGAGACAACGCGTGAATCAAACAAAAAGTGTTCAAAAATAAGGTAGAAGCTTTAATTTTGTTCTTAAAATCCACGAATGTCACAAGGAAGTATGGAAGAAGTTGTACATGGAGGCCAAGGCGTCAAGTGTTGAAAATGTACCAGTCACTCCCACCAAAGGCACAACTGATAAATGAATATATAAATTATACCTAAAAGCCCGAATAAGAGAGAGGAGCAGAGAAGTCAGATCAAAGCACAAAAGTTAAAGAAAGAACACTTGTGTACAAAAAAGGCCTAGAAAAAGAGAACACAAACGAGACTCAAAGCACAAAAGAGCAAAGAACACCGAAGCCTAGAAACAAAGAACACAAACGAGACTTTAACAAAAAACAACGGCAACAAAACAAGAAGTTTACAAAGCCAAGAAGCAAGAGTAAACCGACTACTTCTTGGCCGCTTGATCAATACTCATCTTTACTTTTTTCCAAGCATGATACATACATAAAAGGCAGGGTCATATGAGCAAGATCCGTCTTATCGAGCTCCTCTCTCGGTTCTTTTACTCTCTTTCTCATTGCCCCAAAGAGTCATCGGACACCGCCGAGATGCGAAACACTTCGCATGACCTTCGATGAATTCCTCTATGGCCCCGAATGCTGCAATATTATACTCATGCCTAGTCTTCGCTTTCCCAAGGCGGGAGTCTAGGGAGGTCGGGCTTTTTTGTATATTTCATCAAGTCGGGCTATCGCCAATGCTCCCTTCTCCCTCAATGCTTTTTTTTTGCCTTTTTGCTTAGCAAGATTTTTTACCTCATCCTTCAAAGAATTTAAGCTCACCTCTAAGGCCTCCAATCTTCTAGAAGGGTTATCCGTTGGTGCCGCCTGGGACCGGCACTACTAATGTTCAAGCAGATCACGAGCAATGTCATCCAAAGGTTCATCCTCTCAAGCCAGAGACTCAAGGTCGAGTCTCCTAAGCCCCGGTGACACGTTTAGAAGTAGAGACAGCAGGGGGTGGCAGGGGCAGCAGGAGGAAAAGAAGGAGAAGCATGAGCAGCCCGCATGGGGGCATCAAAGACCGTGAGGCGGGGGGCAGCAGCAGGGAAGCAGGGAGACAGGATCGGCAGCAACAGAGCCCAACAAAGCCAGCCGGAGAGGAAGGGAGACCGGGAATTTGATAAGGCAAAGGCTTGTGAATAAGGCAATAAGCCTTGGTGAAGGGGAACCGCCCGGTATGCTTCGAACTCCAAAATGGAGCGCCAAGAGAGTTTAACAGATAGTGGGGAAGCAAACCAACCTACTCCTACGAAAGTGATTCAAAAGACAAGGTGCTTGGCAGGACAAGAATAAACCCGCCTTCCAAGGATATGTAAATAATCATCATGCGGGTGACTTCATCATACTGAGAAGGAATTGAATTAACAAGCTGCACTCGCGGTGTGAATATAAGCTTCTCCTCCTCCTCCACAAATCTTCTCTCTTCAGCCTCTTTGATAACCCTCTGTTGAAGAAGCTGTATCCTTCCAAGCCGAGGCGCCGCTTCGGCTATGAGTTCGCCATTAATAAGAATCTTTCGCCTCCATAGTCGACCATCCTCTCATTCCACTCCTGGCAAAGCGAACAGAGATGCTTTGATCATGCCCTTGCACTCTCTCCACAAAGTTGGTGAATCCGCCAATACTAAGAATGTTCCAGAGCTCTGTTATCTTTCCAAATGTGGTCTCGCACACGGCTCAATCTGGGCAGGAGGCCCTCCCATCTTCACAAGGATGTGCTGGTTACAACAATTTTCAAAATACCTTGGGCGTTGAGAGTGGTTCGCTTTTCACCGCTAGGGTCGCATAAAAATGGGAATCAGAGCCGTTGGTCCTCCCACGAACGGTCAGAGGATTGCCGATCCGAGTCTCGCGTGAAGTCGCGTGAAAACCCTTATCCCGTCCGCCTTTCACTCAGAAGTTATCTTCGGTTTTCGCGGAGCTTGGCAACCGAATATCAACAAATTTATCAGACTTTTCCGCGCATGCGCTGCTTTTAAATTTAGACAACTCCACTTGAAGTTCCTAAACAAAATCTTGCCATCATTTGGAGTAGATATCATATGCCACGCCAAATAAACTAAAACAAAGACGTGGAAGAATTTATGGATTTCTCCAAAGATTAAAGCATATCTTTAGAGATTGTTTACATGGTGAAGGTCCGCATGTATGTCATGTTGCAGAAGCCGATTAGGATACTATCATTATCCCAAATAGTGAAATTTATATTAATGCCATAATTGGCCATCAGACGCCACCTTGTTACCTTCCCCGTAAGTATGTATGATTCTCGATGTCATGAAGGTATGACGATGCTTATGGACTCGTAGATAAAATCTTTGATATTCCAAAGCCTAGAGAAGAGGACTGATTAAGCAGATTAATAATATTAAGGAGTCCCCTTCAACAATGAGGTTCTCGATATTTTGGGCCCGAGCAACTCTCAAACCCCGTGAGAATGATAAAGCTTCGCAAAATGATTGGTTTGATTCCCATTTTTCCAAAGATATGCAACAATCAAATTACCTTTATGGTCCCGTATTGCTCCTCCTCCACCGCTGCTCCAGTGGTTTCCCTTAGAGGCACCATCAAAGTTCAGCTTGAACCAATTGGATTCTGTGGGGATGCCATTTGACCAAAGATCTATCCACACTATTCCCTGGTTGCTCCAATATCCGATCCGCCAATTTGATAAGATGTGCTTTTCATTTTCGTGGTAACAATTGTTCTTAGGAGGTTTAAATCGCCATGTCCTCTTTGATGCCTGGGAGATCTTGCCAAGAGTGAGTTTAAAATTTCGCTTCTTATTTCTAAAAACTATATTATTTCTATCCTTCCGCATCCTCCAAATTAAATGCGGGATGGCTAATTTCCGCATTCTTTTCGATAGCACAATGTCCGAATGGTGGGTTCCATTGGTTCCACAATGAGTAAGATCCTCCCAATCATCACCCAGAGCTTCAAATTTGGAAAGGACAAAGTTCCAAACTCTAAAGGCATAATCACAAAGTTGTATGAACAGATGTCTAATGTCTTCATAGTTATTCCTACAAAGGTGGCACCAATTGGGAATGATAAACCTCTTTTCATCAAATCGCTGGTGAGAATTTTGCCTCCGATGGCCACCAAAGAAAAAAATTTATTTTGGGGGTTAACTGTGCATCCAGATCAAGTTCCAGCTTAAAGTCCGATTGGTTATCGTGGGAAAAGACCGGTATAACCAGATTTGACCGAGTATTTACCCTCGTGTGAATTGCTCCGCATCAGCTCATCCTCGAATCCAAATTGACACAAAGGGAAGAGATCCAAAAGGTCTCTGGAGGAGGGAGGAAATAGTCTGCTTTACTCAATACTCTCCATAGTAAGTCTTTTCCAATTCTTGTTGGTGCCATTTCCATCAATGTAGTCCTTGACTTTAGTTCCATATTTTCTTATAAGACTGTCCTTAGCAGTCCCAAATCTCTCCAAGAGATTATCATTGGACCAGTTATCCTCCCAGAAGTTAATGTCGCTGCCATCCCCAATTTTCCATTTGCTTCCCTTCTTAATGAAGTTTCTACTCTTAACCAGATTATTCCAAAAAATGGAACCATTGGGGAGTTGCTCATCATGCAGATAGGAGTAAACAGCTTGCTGATTCAAGTATTTTGTTTTAATGACATCAATCCAGGGTTGTTTCTCAGAAAGCAATCTCCAGCCCATCTTAGCAATGAGTGCCTCATTCATTTTCTCAATATTTTTTATTCCCAGCCCTCCCCTAGATTTAGGGGTGCAGACTTTATCCCAGGCCACAAGGTGAAATCTGAACTTTTCTTCCATGCCTTGCCATAAAATTTTTTTCTGAATCCTTTCAATTTTCTCTCTGAAGGAGGAAGGAATTTTGAATAGTGACATGATATATATGGGCAAACTTTGGAGTGTGCTTTTAATGAGAAGGCACTTACCAGCACTAGAGAGAGTGGTCCCTTTCCAACCGGCCATTTTTTTCTCGAAATCTCACAATAAATCATCCCACACCGTGTGAGAGACTTTCTTCGCAAGCAAGAGGGAGGCCTAAGTACGCTGTTGAAGAGTACCAATTTTATGTAAACCTTAATTTTAGCAATCTTGAGTTGTCTTTCCTCTGTGGGTGTTAAAGAAAAAAGGATGCTTTTGTCGTAATTGATCTCTTTGCCCTAAGCGCATTCATAAAGCCGCAGTAAGAGCCTTGATAGCTTTAGCTTCAACCACCGAGGCCAAGAAGAAGGATAGTGTCGTCTCGCAAACCGTTGATGAGAGACACTTGGCCGAGAGAAGTGGGTTTAGAACCATTTAAAAGGCCGCCTTCCACCGCTCCGCTAATTGTTCTACTAAGGTCACGCCTGTAAGGATGAAGAGAAGGGGGAGATGGGGTCTCCCCGCCTTAGACCTCTCGCGCCGGTGAAGAATCCCACAGCTCTCCATTAACAACCACAGAGAACTCCGGTCGTAGATATACATGATTTAACAATTTTTCTAAACTTTTTCGTGAACCCAAATTTAGATAATCCTCACAAGGAAGACCAAGAAACTTTGTCAAAGGCTTTATTCATGTCGAGCTTAAGGATCATGTTAGCCTTTTTGTTATTTTCCATAGAATGCATAGTTTCGTGTACCATAATCACACCGCTCTTGTATTATCCTCGCTTTAATGAAGCCACTCGCACGCTTTGAGATGAGATCCTTCATTATGAGCTGCAGCCTAGAAGCAATAATTTTGGTGAAGATTCGAAAAATAGCATTAACCAGACTGATGGGTCTGAAATCCTTGAAATCTTTTGCATTCATTTTCTTAGGTGCCAGCACAATGTGTGTGTTATTGAGTTCTTTTAGAAGATTTCCCGATCTAAAAAATTCATTAACCGCTTTGAGAAGATCCTCCGAGCATATTTCCCAGAATTTCTGAAAAAAATTAATGGAGAATCCATCCGGTCCAGGAGCCTTATCCCCCTCAAGAGAAAAAACAGCCTTTTTTAGCTCATCAAGCGCGACCGCTTTAGTGATATCTCTGAATTTCTGGTCTTCAATATCATTCTGGGGGATTGCCTCTAGCATGAAGGAAATAGCTTCCGGATTGCTGACATTACTCTCTCTAAGAAGATTTTTGTAGAATTCAAGTGCTTGCTTCTTAATGCTGTTTGGATTTTTAGTAATACTTCCGTTGCTTTTAGAAACCTCTAAAATCCTATTACTGGCCCTGTGCTTTAGAGTGGTCATGTGAAAGAACTTTGTATTCCTGTCCCCCTCTTTAAGCCAGATAGCTCTTGATTTAAGGCGCCAAAAGGATTCTTCTCTACTGCATATCGTGTGTAACTCAGAAAGAATTCTCTTTTCATTTACTTCATCTTCAACTGACCTCCCCATAGTATCCATTTTTAACTCAAGATCCCAAGCTTCGCTTTAATTCTTTCTTTTTTCCGAAGATGTTTCCAAAAACATTTTTGTTCCAAAGTTTGACTTGTTTTTTGACATTTTTGAGTTTTTGGACCAATCTGTACTGGGCAGTGCCTTCCCCATTCCAATCCCACCATTCCTTTATTCTATCATAGATATCAACGTGCTCCATCCACATTTTTTCAAATTTGAATGAGCTTTGCAGTTTGGTCCAATTTAGAAAGCTTAAAGCAATCGGATTATGATCCGATCCAATTCTGGGCAGGGAAGAGAGGTAAAAGTCTTGGCTAAGAATCCAGTTTGCCGAGATAAGAGCCCTGTCCAGTCTCACCTGAATGAGCCCCTTTCCCACCCTTCTATTGTTCCAAGTATACTTATTACCATGCAGATCCACATCAATGAGGTTTTGTTCAGTGATAAAATCAGCAAAATCCTCCATACCATTAGAGAAGGTGGGGGTTCCCCCAAACTTTTCGCCTGGGTTTAGAGGGGAGTTGAAATCTCCCATGATAAGCCAGTTAGCAGAACTGTGCTGGTTTCTAAAGATTTTAAGATCAGCCCATAGTTTTCTTCTACCACTAGCAGAGTTAGGGGCATAGATATTAGACAAGATCCATTCACACTTTTTTTCAATAGTGACAAACTTAATTGCAAGATGATTAAAATTATCACTAAGGATCATACCAGTACAGTGCCTTTTATCCCAAAGAGTTGCCAGCCTCCTAAGCACCCTGAGAATCAACAGCCGCCATTTCAGAGCTATCCCAAAAATTATTTTTAATATTATCCATGGTCATTGCTTTCATCTTAGTTTCTTGAAGAATCAAAATGTCAAGTTACCGGAGTCCCGTAACTCCTGATGTTTCTTTGCTTAGAGTAACCGTTAAGGCCTCTAATATTCCAAGATATGATCTTCATATGGAATGGTTGGTAGTTGGATTTGCTTGGTGGTTCAGCTTGTCGCCGAACACCATCCGCAATATCCCTCTCGCTTTCTTAGCTCGAGAGTTTTTTTAGAGGGTCTTCCTCTTTTCGAGCTTCCTCCAAAATCAGCTAATCGCCTAATCAAGATCTGGTTTTTCCGGGAGGCAGAGGTGTCCCAATTGTCAATTTCCTTTTTCTTTTCACTATAAAGTGATTCGGGATCCTTTCAAAGCCTTCCATTTTTTTTTTTTTTTTTTTTTCTTTTTTGAGATGACCAAAGTGAACCCTGCAGTCCTGGATCTTCCTTTTCCTGGCAGCGAATCTCCCCTTCCTCTTGTTCCTTATGAATATCGACAGAGTGTGATTGCAATGCACTGCCACCACCGCTGACATGCCGAGGTATGGCAAATGATCCTCAATTCCTTTCTCTCCAAAGAGGGAGAGACTCCTGTGGGCTCAAACACCCTCATATCCTCCTTGATACAAGCTTCCTTTCTAACGAAAGGCAGGATTTCTTTTCTCTTCTCAACCGTAAGGGATTAAATAGGTCTTCTTTTCCATGGTAGGCGTGATCCCCCCTACCTTTTGTTCCTTATGGATACTGTCAGGAGTATGACCAGAATCAGTTTTGAGGCTGCAACAGTCCTGCGCAGACGCTGTTGAAATGCCGAGGTAATGGCAATGATCCGCATTTCCGCCTCTCCGTAAGAGAGGATCGCCAGGGTTCACTCACATCCATATTCTCCTTGCTGCAAGCTTCCTCTCTAATGAATGTCGATTTCTTTCTCATCTCGAACTGTAAGGGATTAAACCTTCTTGTTCGCTCACTTCCAAGGAATCCTTAAGAAGGTCATCCTTCACGTAAGTTTCAAAAGGTTTGTCCTGAGATGCCTTCATAGTTTTGACCACTACTTTTCATTGGGGGAAGCTATCAAGCATCTTTGGGACGCTGCATAAGATGTTTCTTAATATGAGTTCTAAAACCCCTTTTTTTTTTTTTTTTTTCCCCCGCTATTTAACCGCACATTTCTCTCGGGCGGGACCTTTATCTTCGCTTTTCCTTTCCCGGCTTGGATCCTTGTTGACTTTGTTTAGATCTGCACAATCTCAGCCGAATGTAAACCAAAAGAGGGGTCTTCTTCTTGTGCAGCTGCCGAGTGACCAATGCTTTGGCATCGCTTACATCTTAAGGTCTCAACTTCAATTCTTTGAGTCCATGATCCAAATCTAGTTTTCAATATTATGTGCTCTGGAAACTCCTGATCAATGGCTGAGACAATGCAGAACCGAGCAAAAGCAAGCCTGGATCTGTTTCTTGTGGGTCCATCTAAGCCAATAGGTGAGCCAAGGGATTTTGCAATATTTAACAGTATTTCATCATCCCAAAGATGCAATGGCAAACCTGGTAGCCTACACCAGATAGGAATGGTGTTTATGTTTTCTGTATTTGGATCAAAACCCGGATACCATTTTTTCAAAAAAAGACCCATATTTCCCAACCACCAGGGGCCTCCAAGTAACACCGAATCTAAATCCTCTTGTTGGTTAAATTTAGCCAAGAAAAAACCTTTTGGCATAATGGTAATGCTTAGGGCTCCCTTGGGTTTCCATTTTCTCATAGCCCATTTTCTAATGAAATCAATATTAGGTCTAGAGCCAAGAAACTTACCAACGAGGGAGAGGTTTGTTTTGTTTAAAGCTCTATCAACAAAACCATCTGGGACCCTAAGACAGGTGGCACCCTCTTTGTCCATTTCCCATGTGAACTGTTCAGTGCTTTTCGGACCCACCTTGAGGTTAGTGGCTTAAAAAGCTTATTCCAAGCCAAAGGTGTGGATCTCAAGATTTCTCCTTTCTCTCGCTAGCCGTCCGATCATAGCCCGAGATCTCGCTTTTCTCAAAGAAGTTTTGTCATATTGCGCAGACTTTCCGCAGCCAGAACTGCAGAGACCGCACTGGCAGTACCTCCCGCTTTTTCGACTTTCTTACCCGTGTCTTCAAACGCCCTACATGGGCTATAGCTCAGCCTTTCCTCAGCATTTTTAACCGTGGTTCGCAGACATTCTGCAGCCAAAGCTGCGGAAACTGCGGAAACCGTGTCCTCGAAGATCTCTCCATCGCTAGATCTATTACAATGATCTTTAAAATATAGATATACATTTATGCATGCCAAAACATAATAATTAAACAATAATAACATAATAAAATATTAGAATGTGTGAAAATTAGGTAACAAGCTTTAAATAATAATAAAGGTTTTCCACATGCTAGTTACTAGATATTAATAACATCATTTCAAAAATGTGGAAAACCGTTGCATTTTACACCGTGTTGAAAACCACAAGCAGTGTTTTTTAGAGTGTTGAAAAACACGTGTTTTTTCAAAGTGCTGAAAAACACACCGACAAGTTGTCAATGAGATGAAAACTACAAAGGTTTTCCTCTTGATAATTACTATATATTAATTACATCATACCACAAATGTGGAAAACCATTGTGTTTCAGATCGTGTTGAAAACACGCAGTGTTTTTTCAGAGTGCTGAAAACACACTGTGTTTTTCAACATGTTGAGAAACACACCGAGGTTGTCAATGAGATGAAAACCGCAAAAGGTTTTCCACTTAATAATTACTAGATGTTAATTACATCATACCAAAAATGTGGAAACCATTACGCTTTTTCACCGTGTTTAAAACTCGATGTATGTTTTTCAGAGTGTTGAAAAACACAATGTGTTTTTCAACGTGTTGAAAAACACACCATGGTTTTCAAAATGGTGCAAAACCACAAAAGGTTTTCCACATGCTAGTTACTAGATATTGATTACATTATAGCACAAATGCAGAAAACCATTGTGTTTTGCACCGTCTTCAAAACCACAATGTGTTTTTCAAAGTGTTAAAAACCATAGTGTTTTTTTCAAAGTCTTTCAAAACACACTCGTGGTTTTCAAAATGATACAAAACCACAAAGGTTTTATGCATGCTAGTTACTAGATATTAATAACATCATTTCAAAAATGTGGAAAACCATTGTGTTTTACACCGTGTTGAAAACCACAATGTGTTTTTCAGAGTGCTGAAAAACACAATGTGTTTTTCAACGTGCTGAAAAACACACTGAGGTTGTCAATGAGATGAAAACCGCAAAGGTTTTTCTCTTGATAATTACTAGATATTAATTACATCATACCACAAATGTGGAAAACCATTGCATTTTGCACCATGTTTAAAACCACAGTGTGTTTTTCAAAGTGCTGAAAAACACATTGTGTTTTTCAACGTGAAAATAACGAAGGTTTTCTGCATGCTAATTACTAGATATTAATTACAAAGCATACCACAAATGCGTAAAACCATTACGTTTCGCACCGTCTTCAAAACCAAAATGTGTTTTTCAAAGTGTTGAAAAACACCGTTTTTTTCAATGAAAAAAACACACCGTGGTTTTCAAAACAATGTAAAGCCACAAAGGTTTTTCGATGCTAATCGCTAAATGTTAATAACATCATTTCAAAATTGTGGAAAATTGTTGCATTTTACACCATGTTGAAAACCACAATGTATTTTTCAAAGTTTGAAAAACACACGTGTTTTTAAAACAAAGGCAAAACCACAAAGGTTTTCCGCATGATAATTACTATATATTAATTACATCACACCACAAATGTGGAAAACCATTACGTTTTCCACCGTGTTGAAAACCACAATGTGTTTCTCAAAGTGCTAAAAAATATATTATTTTTTCAACTTGCCTAAAAACGACCATGATTTTCAAAATAGTGTAAAACCACAAAGGTTTTTCACATGCTAGTTAGTAGATATTAATATTAAAGAATGAAATGTTATGTGACAATGGATTATGGATTATAGTTTATGGTTTACGATTTAATGTTTGCATTCTTCTTCATGTATTCTAAATTGGGTTTTACATGCTTGCTAAATTTATATTTACCTTTTTTTTGTTAAGAAAATCGTAATGCCCGTGTAAAATACTTGAAAAAAATTAGTATGTTATTACTTAATATTTATTACATCAGTCCAAAAAGGTGGAAAAACATCATGGTTTGCACCTTGTTGAAAACCACATTGCGTTTTTCAAAGTGCTGAAAAACATAGTGTGTTTTTCAACATGCTGAAAAACACACTGTGTTTTTCAACAAGATGAAAAACACAAAGGTTTAGCACATGATAATTATTTAATATTGATTACATCAATCCAAAAATGTGGAAAACCATCATGGTTTGCACCTTGTTGAAAACCGCATTGCGTTTTCAAAGTGCTGAAAAACATAATGTGTTTTTCAACATGCTAAAAACACAATGTGTGTTTCAACAAAGTGCAAAGCACACAAGTTCAGTACATGCTAATTACTAGATATTAATTACATCAGTTCAAAATGTGGAAAACCTTTGTGGTTTGCACCTTGTTGAAAATTGCATTGTGTCTTTCAAAGTGCTGAAAAATACATTGTGTTTTTCAACAAGGTGCAAAGCACACAAGTTCAACACATGCTAATTAATAGATATTAATTACGTTAGTACAAAAAGGTGGAAAACCGTTGTGGTTTACACCTTGTTGAAAACCACATTGCGTCTTTCAAAGTGCTAAAAAACAATATGTGTTTTTCAGCATACTGTGTGTTTTTCAACATATTAAAAACACAATGTGTGTTTCAACAAGGTGCAAAACACACAAGTTCAACACATGATAATTACTAGATATTAATTACATCAATCCAAAAATGTGGAAAACCATCGTGGTTTGCACCTTATTGAAAACCGCATTGCATCTTTCAAAGTGAGTCTTGGAAAATTGCATGAAGCCATCGAGATTGAACAACATCCTAACAACCTAAATCGTGATGACTCGATGGAAATTAAGTCAATCTTGGAAACCCCTGCTGTAAAAATTAGCATTCCCTTCTTCCTCTTCTTACATTCAATGATTTATTGTGTTTTATTTATTTTCGGTCTTGTCTATCATGCTAGTCTCTCTTTTCTCCTTTTGTGTTCTCCCTTTTTCCCCCTTTCCTCTTAATATTTCGTTTATTTTCCTTTTCTTTTTCTTTTTTGGTGGTTTCCCCTTTTCCTTTTTATCATTTTTTATTTTTATTGTTAATTTAAATTAATTTTCTTTTCTCCATTTATTGTTATATTTTTTCCCTCACAACTTTTGGAACAACATGTCTCTTGGTAATTGGAGTATTTATAATAGTTCAATTTCCATATCTACTCTCAAGCAATAGCTTCACCCTGATGATGGTTCGATACTAGAATCAAAACGCCGCTTTTAATCCTCATTACGCAAACATATCCAAAATATTACACTTGTTCCCCGACTTGATATGAATCTCAAATATTTGTCTTTCAAAGTGCTGAAAAACACATTGTGTTTTTCAACAAGGTGCAAAAAACACAAGTTCTCCACATGCTAATTACCTAATATTGATTACATCTATTAAAAAAGGTGGAAAAGCATCGTGGTTTTGCAACTCGTATTGTGTTTTTCAAAGTGCTGAAAAATACAAAGTGTGTTTTTCAACGTGCTAAAAATCACACTTGTGTGTTTCAACAAGATGAAAAGCACACAAGTTCTCCACATGCTAATTACTTAATATTGATTACATCAGTCCAAAAAGGTGGAAAAACATTGTGGTTTACACCTTGTTGAAAACCGCATTGCATTTTTCAACAAGATGAAAAGCACACATGTTTAGCACATGTTAATTACTAAATATTAATTACATCAGTTATCGACATGTTTAATTATTTTCTACTATCCACATATTACAAGAGTGGTCCTAGATTGGCTAAGACCTGAAAAACACATAATTTAAATACTCTCATAATCATCAAAAGGAATGTATTTATATGGGTTGTAACCAACCCCTAGAGCATGGTATGAAAATCATATCTACAATCTCATATACATGAATTTTAAATGTTTAGAATTCTAAGATAGGCCTACTCTACATTCCATACATTTACTTTCCACAACTCAACCTGCTCTTTCGTATGATACATCTCTCTACATATCCGTTGCATCTGCAACACATAACATTATAGATTAGAAAAAATATTCATGGCTTTGTACCATACATATAATAAAAGAATGTATTGAAATTAAGGACATTCAATACTCACTTTGAGCAAAACTAAGTTCGAAAGATAAGAGATGAATCGGATATGTTTCATCTATATTCAAACCACCTACAAAATAAATGATCATTATGTTATTCTTTGCCTCAAAATTGAAGTTTCTTGCGAAGTCACATTCACACTAATAATTTAACATTTTACCTGTAGGTTCCCCTTGTTGCATTTCTCTCCTCTTTGCACGATTGCCATCAAGAAATTTGAAGCATTCGTAGTATTTAGTGGAATTTTTCAAATCTTATACAATAGTTGGCCTCTCACCACACCATGGTGACATATTTTACTCGCACTAAACCAGGGACACATGCGGGTGGTGGTTGTCTCATTGACATCTCCTTTGAAAGAAAAATCTAGTGCATTTGATGCTTCCATGTCTCTCCTAAACCTCTAAACACATTCAAAGTATGCCTTTATCTATTCATTTGTACTTGGTTGTGTATCCAACACCGACTTCAAGTATTCTCTGCATGTGTGTAGCATAAAATTTGAATTTCTTTCTAGCATCAACCCACCAGCCCCAACTATTTCAAGAGTTCATGTGACATATAAGACACTATAGAAAGTTATTTATTTATACATTGGGTTTTTCAATCTCATTGTACAATTGAAAACCAGCCTCATACCATCCATGCATGTCAACCGTTGTTTTGTGGATAGGGGAATATTTTGGCTACAACACTCATTCATAACATTCGATTGAGAATACACATTGTCGCCTACACATGAATACACATTATCACCTAATCATAAATATGCATGTTGATAAATATCATTCACATCGGTTACTCGCTAAAAGGCATTACCAACCTATCATCAAGTGTCAGTGACTATTAATATGGAAAGGAGGGGCCATCCAGGAATGTGTCTTCATTTACTTTATTTCTCTCTGCATATGCACTGACTCCTACACGTGAATGGAAAAAAATTACAAAACGATGCTTATTTTATTATGATTTATGCTTAGCAATCTACATGGCTACTTGGCACATATGATGACATTGAATTACCTATCACTTCTAGTGCTTGATGTGGCAAGGAGGGGTCATCCAGGAACACGTCTTAATTTACTGTGCTTGTCTCCGCATATGCACTTGCTCCTACACGTGATTGGAAAACAATTACAAAACAATGTTTATTTCATTATGACTTATGCTTAACAATCTACATGGCTACTTGGAACATATGATGACATTGAATTACCTGCCACTTCCAAAGGTGCTTGAAAAGTTGGCATCGACAAACACCACTTGCAAAATTCCAATGCCTTCAACATGTGATTACATGTGTTTCCTATGGTATCCTGCACATTTGCATACGTACAAGGCACCACATTACCTTACCAAAAACCATGTGTTTCTAGTTGTTTAGCTCCTCACCCACAATTCATGGCCATCGGGCTGAATTGCAATGCAATATGTATCTGGAATACTCTTTTCTCTCTCAACCTCTATAAATAATTGCCTTTATTTTTGAAGTTGGTCAATGTAAGTTTGAATTGTTGCAACTTCCTCTTGTGTTTATAAAATGGCTCCACCTTGTACACACGTTTGTAGAACAAATGGTCCATCCGCGAGTGCATTTTTTTGTCAATCACATAAGTATTTGGTCTTGAGAAAATAATGGCAGAGACCTCGATAGATGTGTTTGTTTCCTAATTTGCATGGGTGAAGTTTTAAAATTTGTTGCCCATATAGTTATCAAGTCACACATATTGAATATCGGTGACACTTTGAACCAAGATTAATTATTTAAGATGAAAATTAATAAGGAAACAAGTGAAGGCTCGTACTCACCAATATGTCCTTCACTCTTGCACCATGTCTTCTTGAAGTACTTGAGGAACTGAATTTCCTCTTTGAATTTGTTGAAGAAGTATTGAATAATTTGAAAGGTGTGATCTTCGTGCATTCCCATACCATACATGATGGTACCTAATATCTCGAAAATCTTTCACCTCGACTCCTTTCTACAACACTAAAAACACTCTTTTCAACCATGCCCTATACAAATTCCATAGGCATAATAGTACATGACAACCAAAATCACACCTAATGACTTGGATTTCAGCCGACACATCATAGGTAATGAATGTATTGATATGTCAATCATCACGAAGAAGTTTTCCTTGTTTTTGGACTTCCACCACCACATGTAAATGTCTTCAATATTATTCCTCTATGAAATGGCCCATGCTACTGGGCACCTCAACCTCTTATTCGTAAAAAAACAAGCAAGATGTATAATTGGTACTACAAGGAATATGAAATCAAAGGTTAGCATGGATTTTAATATAACAGAAAGGGAACATTATTAATGATATGGAAATAACGAATCATTTCAATTACTTATGCCATATTTGTTCATAGCAAATGTTGAATCCATGGAGATTATGGAATTGTGTGAATGTTGAACCATTCTCTCACACATCCATGGTGTTTGCAACCCCATAATGAATGAAATTGTGGTTCCATTTGGATGTTGTTAGCAGAAAAAAATGTTCCTTTCCTCAGCATGCCATAAGTTCACGCTCATGGCATCATCAATGTGCTTTTGAGACCTTTTGGAGTGAACTCATTTCCATGCATTCATCACATCCTTTATCATCTTAGGAATTGGTCCCTCTTGCTCAACATACCCACCAAGGATGGATCCTCTATATATTTTCATACACCGTGTCCACGGAAACACCCATCAACAGAAGACTCTCAATGTAAATTTTGCATTTGTTCAACAAATATAGGAAAAAACAATGCGAGGGTTGTTAATGGTAGTCTCATTTACACCATGAAAACACTCACCATTTACATCGCAATGAAACAAATTATTGTATATTATTATCGCCATTGTCGGTCTCCCATATAAAACCTTCACATTGAAGTGACATTGAAAACCCCTTTTAATTTGATACTTGCTCACTCTTTCACATGTTGCCGGCTTATTTCTATTGTCCTTTGGACCATATGAACACCAACAATGCAGTAGATTAAAAACATCAATATCAAAATGTTGTACAAATGTTTATGAAAAGCACGTACAAAAAATAAGTGTTAGAAAAGGTTTGAACCACGAACATTTCTTTGTTTTATATGTTTTAGGGTCAACTATATCGAATAATTTTTTATGTGTGCGAACGAAATTAGTCTTAGAACTATCTACTACGGAACCTTCTCCCTTTACAAATTCCTCTATTCTTGCAAGTGGGATGACCGCACAAAGGTCGATGTTAGGATCATCCCCGGTAGGGGTCCATTCCAAGTCTTCATTCAAAAATTGACTCTTTTCCTATGTTACCTCTTGGACAGGAAGATTGTACATGATTTGCAATTTGGGCCTCCTTCCCATCCTAACAATTATTACACGAAGTTGGCCTCATTAATGAAACAATTATTTCATACTTTCCAAAATGAATTTTGAGTTGTGATTGATCATCATCAAGCATGAATACCATCTTAAATCATTAGAAGCATCTAAATTTTTGGCTAATTTAAAAACACTTGTATAAAAGAGGGTATTGAAATGAAAGGAAAACAACAATTTACAAGATTGCCTCTGCTTCTAGTGCATATGCATATCACAATTTGATAATCTATTACTACAAGAATATGGGTTTAGTATCTACAAAGTTTTCACAATATTTTTGTACATATCTCACCCTTACAAACATATTGTCTATATACTAAGCTCTACACTTATTTTGGCAACACCCACATACCCTACTTCTACTCTAGCTTCTTATGGACATTTGTTATAATCTACAACTAAGTAATCAAAAATTGGTTAACACAATTGCAACATGGAAATGTAGACCCAAAAATTCCAAGATTCTTATGTAAACATGGGTGATATCATAGCTATGGTTTATTGGTGGTGAGATGAGTATGTTTTCCTACTCGATCTTCCCCTCTCCTCCTTTTTGGCTATAAAATATATACAATACATGTACATTTTCCTCTTAATATTTGGATACACCTCTTTGTTACATCCTTGAATTGCTTCTATGAGACAAAAAATTACTCATTCAAATAATGAATCCCACATAATTTATTCGTAAGCATTGTATGTAGCAACATATAAACATAAACCTTAACATAGCATGACCCTTATGCTAATAAGGGTAATGCCAAAAAGAAATTGCATTCCTACCAAGATAAATAATCTGAGAAAAATATCACATATTTTCATCTTCAAATAGTGTAAATTAACAATTGTAAGAGTTAAGCAAAGTATTAAGTGGTGTTTCATATATAGTGTGAAAAATAAAAACCATTATATTTTATCCATCTATAATTATGTTTTTTAAAAAAGTGAATTTACAAACTGAAATTCAAGAATGTAGATATTTCAAAAAATTTAAATTAAAAATGTGATTTCTCCACAATGAAATTTAAAAATGTGGATATTCCAAACAAATTAATTTGTCTTTAATGAAATTATGGAAAAAATAATAATTTTCCTATTATAAAATTATGAAAAATCGTGATAAATATTATAAAAGATATCTATTTATATTGGTAAATCACAATTTTTTAACAAACTCATGTTTTTATGGATAACAATGTAGATAAATGACCCTATTTCTAGTAGTAATTCTATTTTTAAAAGATTAATTTTTAAAATATGAAAAAAGCATAATTTTTCATAATTAAACTTTAAGAATATAGATATTTTAAAATCATAAATTTGACTTTTATTATATTGTGAAATATCTATATAATATTTTAGAGAAGGCACTAATTTATTGTAGATAATTCACAATTTTGTTTTCAAAACTAGTGTATTGTGGACTATCAACAAAAAATAGTTTCGATTTATTGATTATTTATAGGTAGACTTGATTAATGATTGTAATTATTTTTGGTTTCATAAAATATTCATAAATAATATTTGGGTTATTATGTAGATTATCAACACAAAACATTAAAATTGGAGGTGATGTATATTATTCATGATTGAAATTTTTTACCTTGTTTAAGGATTTATCATCCATGAGTAAATTATAGTAGTGTAGATTATCTACAACTATAGTTTTACTTATATTTTGTTAGTGTATATTATTAAAAAAATAGAAATAACTAGCATATTAAATTTCCCACAATGCATGTATTTCAAATTTTGTGGATAATACAAACTCAATATTATAATGTGTAGAATTTTCACAATTTTATTTGAAACTTAGAAATGGTGCTAAAATTTTGAATCATAATAAAAATTATTTACTATACATTATGAACAACTAGTATTCAATGGCATACTAAACTGTCTAAAATATACATATAATTTATAAATTGCAAAAAAATTGTGCACTATTTTTAGGAACTGTGGCAGGTTTCAAACTTTCTTTGTGAACTCCCATCTTCTTTAGTTTATGTGGAGGCTCGTATTTCTGTATATCCTCATTTTACCAATAAGATCGAGAGGAATGAAACTCCAGGTATTCATTTTCACTAAACAAAAAGAAACTAAATACAACACCACACATGCAAAGAAACATACAATTAATGTTAGTATGTTATATGACAAAACTAATATACATAATCTAATATGAAAAACATATGAAAAGGAAAACACAATTTCAAAAAAACTATCCAAGAAAAATTCATGTATGAATAATTTCTCTTTGGCAGGTGGCTTTAAAAACCTCTATGCAACATAGTCTACCACCCAACTATGGGCATATCGATGTGGCATCCTAAGGGGCAAGCCCCTTAAGACGCAAAATTTTTGGCTTTGCAAGAGGCACGTGCCCCCATATACCGAAACGAGAGTGAGAGTATGAAAACAAAGAATTTTTGTTGCTTCAACTTACATCATACATTCACAACCTTACAATTACCAAAATATAACAACTAATAAAAATTATATATACAAATTATTTGCACATTAGCAATATTTACAAATATAATGAATACAAAAATCAAACTTATTCTAATGTTATTCCATTTAACACTAAGAGAAATGAAATTACAACTAATGGTTTTCCACATGTTAATTACATCACTCAAAATATGTGGAAAACCATTGTGTTTTTCAACGTGTTGAAAACCACTTGTGTTTTTCAACGTGCTAACAAACACAATGTGTTTTTCAACGTGTTGAAAAACACTAAAGTTTTCCACACATTTTGACTTATGTAATTAATAAAAAATTATTAAATAAATAATTATACATAATAAATAAAATCTATTATTTTCGTATTAGTGTGAGTTACAAAATTTTAATTTCGTAAATGAAAACATGTGAAAACCGTTGTGTTTTTCAACGTCTTTGAAAAACACACCTTTGTTTTTCAACAGATGAAAAACACAAAGGTTTTCCACATGCTACTTACTAAATATTAATTGCATCAGTCTCGATGGATATTAGGACTTGGATTTGTCTGGAGAGCCTATGCAATGGTTGTTAAATAGGTTATAGGTCAAGTTACTAATTTTTTTATAATTCTCATCTCCAACAATCTTGATAATATGGTATGGATTCACTCATTTACATAATCAAAACTACTAAGATTTTGGGCGTCCATGTTAGTAGAATAGATAAAGAGCATGTTTTCCATCAAATTCATGATTGAATTTAGTTATCCCTCTACATATATGGTACCAAGGTGCAATATTTTCATATGCTTGACAATTGTATAAGTTTCTTAGATAGTAATAAAAGTTGTACCTTTTCTCATTGTTAAGGGCTCCATGTTCTTCTAGCAAGAGGTTTGAAAAAACAATCAAATATCCCAGTACATTTGTAATGATCAAGATATATTTTCATTGATTCTAAAACCTACTATAATCTCCTTCCTTTATAATAGGTTGGGAAATTATTTTTCAAAAAAAGATTGACTAAGATCACTTATTGATTATTACTAATTTTCCTTTGGAATTGTAAATTGGGGGTTAGAATAGGGGATTAAAGTTTGGAGTTTCTTTTTGACCAATATTTCATAAATTCATACAGGTTTTGGCCTCTAGCTTTACACACCACTGTTGATTGCATTTTCTTGATAATTCATGAATATTCCAGTTTTCAAAATTTGAAATTGGTGAATTTTTTGGGTATGAATAGGGATTGGGTCAAAATTTTTGGGTACAAGTTAATTTTAGGGGTCGGTTCACCAAGGAGTTTCCACCAATGACAATAACGATTATCATTAAAATCACCCTTATCATGAAATTAAAATATGTCAAATTCACCTCATATATATATATATATATATTCTATTTAAGTATTTATAATTCATTATTCATAGTTCTAAACATCAAACTTCAGAACCTCCCCTTCCATAAAATGTGATTATCAAATATTTCCTTTAGGCTTTTACTTTTGAAATTGAGGATTGGTCACCAGAGGTAGATATTTCCTTTCTACTTTCAAGGTACTTTAGTTTGTTCGATATGTATAGGTAGTATACATTATGCATGACATACATGCATGATGTATGACATATGCATGAAGGATATTACTTATGTAGTAGCATACTACATGTTACCGATCGATAGCATGTTACATATGTATGATACATATCATATCGGTATCATGTAGCAGTATGTATACCGATAGCATGCATATATGTATGTTGACATCATGCATATGTATATCGGCATAGCATGTAGTATGCTGCGGCGGTACCATACCGCATGCTATTGCATCATGACATCATCATCAGTATGTATGTTACATCAGGTAGCATGCAATGCTACAATGCTACCAACTAGTTACATACTACATGTATCTATCGATGTCATGCATGTAGTATGCTATGTACGGTACCATATGCATGATGTGTGACAACATGCATATGCTACGGTTGATGCATAGCATATGCATGATGTTGATGACGACATGCATGTAGCATGCTACTAGCCGATAGCATGCATTATGCTTACTAGATGATAGCATCTAATATGCATTTGGTTGCATTTACAAATTTTAGAACTATTTAGATGTTGATTACATTTATCTAATTTAAATATTTTCATGGATAGGTACAATGGCTTCTCTGAACAATCAACAAAAGGCAAAAAAAAAAAAAAAGAAAAGGTAGCATAAAAATTTTTTTCAGCCCCACAAAAAAATGAAGACCCAAGTTGCTTCCACTTGGAAACATTAACACGGGTACTGGTAAGTTGTAACAAATTATCATAACCTTTTTCCTCTTTTTCGTTCAGATCATTTAATTTTTTAATATCTTTGTAATAGTCAAAACATTTTTCATTTTTGAAAATAGAAACCCCTTCTGTTAATTTTATTTAGAATGAAATAGTAAACCAAAACATAAACCCTAAGGAAACAATTATTTTAGTAGATGAAGATTTTATTGACCCAGACATGTCAGAGCTAGAAGATTGTCTCGAATGCCAAATGCATTTAATAGATGAATGTTCAAATGAAAATATTCCAGCAGAAGATGATAATGATAAACCCTTCAAAAAAATAAGTTTGGGAGAAAGAAGAAAACATCCTGGACAATTGGAAGGTCTTTTCAAGTAGATTGGGCAACAAAATACCCATTTATTGAACTGTACAACCTAGATAATGGTAGTGATACTCCCAAAGAATGTAGATGTACTATTTGTACTTGGAAATTGGGTAAAGAACATAGAATGTAACTTAAATTGGACACTATAGAGAAACATTGTGGAAAAGTATATTACATAGTCACTTGACAATGATGGAAAAATAATGAAGACTCATAGATGGAAAACTGCAAAAGAGTGCATGCATGTAAGATATAAGGAGGAGTATGACAATAAGATGAAACACACTCAAAAACTTTAGGAGAAAGGAGGAACCATAAATGCAAATTTTGGAAAAGCTGCAAATGAAAATATGAAGGCAAAAAATGACCTAGTTTTCAACCATATTCTTTATTTTGAAAATGGGTAGACCAATTTCAGATTTTTCAGAATATAAAAAATTGTTCAAGTTCAATGGGTTTCCAAACCTTCCAAATTCACATTGGTTAGAGAGCAGTGCTTGGGAGATGGTGAGATGTCTTGCGATGATTGAACAAGAAGATCGAAAGAAAATGTCAAGAATGCAAGTTTCATCTCCCTTTCAATTGATGAGGTTACAGTTGTTGACAACACTTCTTGGGTTTGCATGCATGTATATACATTCCAGAACCACACCAGGACACCTCATCTATTATCGGTTCATAAAATGCAAGAAAATTGCAATGCTGAAAATCTTTCCAAATTGGTTATATCTAATTTGAAGGACATAACAGGAATGGATAATTATTCTATAGCTACAAAGATGATTTGTGTTGGTGTTGATGGTGCATCAGTGATGTAGGGTCATAGAAATGGTCTATGTGTGTCATCTCAAACATTTGTTTCTCCTTATATGATTCATATTCATTGCATGGCTCACAGGATGAATCTTGCATATAGGATAGTAAGCACATTTGAATGTGTTGAAAAATTTGAAGAGCTTATCCATGAACTGCATGCCTATATGTCAAGTAGTCTAAAAATATTTCTAGAGTTTTAGAAGTTTTCACTTGGGGTCACAGATGGTAAGAAACTTCTTAAAGATGTTGATACTAGATGGATTTCTATGTATGAGCCTACACGTAGAGTTTTTGAGGAATATCCATCTTTAACTGGTTTCATGTATAAGAACCGTAGGCAAGTTGATAGGAAAAATATTTTCTTTACCACCTTACAAGACTTGGAAACATTGTTAACACTTTGTGGGATTCTTCCAATGTTGCATGAGATGAATTGCATAACAAAGCTTGCACAAGAAATGATCCATTATATATAGCGGACTTCATTAGGTTTAGGAAAAGGGTGTGTTAGACTCTAGATATGTTATATAACTGATGAATGCTTTAAAGGACATGTATTCAGTCACTAACAAGATCTGACAGATTTAAAGGATCCTAACAACTACTTCAGATTCAATATATCTGGTCATCTGTGTATCTTTGTTAATGGGAAGGAGATTAAAATGCACACATTGAAAAAAATGAGTGGATATTGTTGGAGCAAGAGCTTGAAGAAGTGCCTATTACATGTAATTTATATGATGTTATTATATATCTAAAACAATTTTTTCAGAAAATCTCACAATGCTTATCAGTGAGATCAGAGATCATTTTAAAAAGGAGAGATTCTTGAGGCCATGGGAGTGGTCAATCCTAACTTTTGGAATCTGTAGGAGGTAAAGCTTCAAATGATTCATTTAAAAGACACATGGGTACTATAATTAAACATTTTGGACAATCAATTGAATGTAATGGATTTCAAGATTAATGGTGTTCTTCAAAAGGAAACTCTTGCATTGCAATCAACTGATTTCGGCCTAGGTAATGAATGAACAATTTGAATTACTGAGTGAGCCAACAGAGAAGGGAGAAATTACACTTCTATGGAAAATTTGTATCCTAGTTCCATCCTTTGTGAAAGCATAAGTGAATATTTTTGATTGTATGAACTGTGTCAAACAATGATATTGGGATCAATTGAAGATGAAAGAGTTTTTAGTGCATTAACATTTATAAAATCAAAATATCGGAACAAGCTGGATAAAAATCTTGAGACCTGCTTGAGATTGTACGTTTCATGATATGATGTGGATACCTTTCCTTATGAATGGGTAATGGTTGTATGGAATTCTCTTGCAGAGAGGAGAGGGATCAGTAATACTAATACATGGACTATGAGATAACAATGAAACTGTGACTGAAAATCACAAGTGAAAGATTAGATAAAAGTGTTGGGCAACAAAGTTTTCAAGATAAGTTTCAGTTTGATCTAGTTGATATTGAATAAAGAAGAATGACTGTACATTTTTATTTTGGAAAGAAAATTTCATATCAGGATTCATATTATAATTATGTATATTGTTATTTTTGTTATATACACATGTTCATTTTTGAATAATATTTTCAATGTTGCAATGTGTTTACTGTTTAGATTTTTAAATGTGAAATGTCATACTTATTTTTTGTTGTCTTTAAAATGAAAAAAATATAATTCCATTTATTAGAGAATTTTTAGTCTTATGCATGAATATAGTACATATAAAACACCATACAATTTTTTAGTTGCCAATATTTTTAGATAATTTCAGTGTTTGTTCTTTGAAATATAAATGCTACTTGTAGTTCATTGTTCTATCCACAAAGTATTTGAAAATGATAATAATCAATAATGTACCATGTAATAGTAATATCAAATACAATTGAGAATAATAGTCACATTAAGAATTAGTTTGAATAACTTCTACACAATATAACAAAAGTAAAAGTAAAACACCACAATCCACATCGATTGAAGTTTGAAACTTTCAATATTTTCATACAATTTGAAACAATTTTACAAAAATATTCTACAATGACAATTATAATTTCACAATTTTTTTGCAGCTTCATCCTTGAGAAGATTCTTCTCTATGTGATTCTTTCTCCTGCACACATGAACTTTCTTTTACAACACCTGATTGAACCAGATCCTTTGCAACAACTTCAATATTTGAAAGAATCTCTTTTTTGGATTTGCCACATCACCAATCAGATAATAATGTTGGATCCTGTTTTATTTGCTTCTTCAATAGTATCTCTGGATCCATTCCATTTTCCTTTATTATTCTTCTCAAGGTATTATTCTTCTTGTTTAAGATAACAAGCTTTGTTTCAATTCAACTGTTGCATTTAAACTTTTCCTGGCACTTTGTAAATGCAAATCAAGCACACTAGCCTCATTTTTTTCAAATTTTGTACTTTTATTGCATTTCAAAAGAGAAAAACTATTAGTAAAATTTCAAAAAATGAAAATAATACTTGAAAATTTAGTAAGACTTACCAATGCCTTATCTCGTTCGCATTTGCAATAACTACAAGGCCCTTGTCTCTCGACCACATATTGTGGTAGGCTTGTGCTTCTGCATTTAAATTCTCAATTTTGTTCAACATAATATCAACACTTCATCATCATAATTATTTTTCAAAAATTTAGAACAGACACAACTTGATTCAAAAAATATCAATCTTTTTGGCTCGTTTGATGTGAAGAATACAATATATGTCTTTGGTTGTGATTTTTATATCGTGAATTTATTTCTTTAATCAAGAACTTTAGCCCTAAACTCCCACAATTTTAATTGTTCAACCTCCTTCGATATAATATCAATATTGGCTTCAATATTATCAACCAAAAGAACACCAAGTGAAAAAGTAGTTTTTGGTCATCAGTTAAGGAAGTCTGTGGTGGAGAAGGTGTGCTTGATCCATCCACTCTTATTGAGAGAAGGTTGCCTTGCCCCATGAATCATATCTTGGGATTGAAAGTTCCATGGGCTGAAGTCCACTTTCAATCCCAAGATACTCCTCATCCAAATCAATTTCATTCAACACCGAAACACCCCATCCACTAGGAGCATTCCCAATGAAAACGTTGGAAAATTAGAAGCAAAATTAAGGGTGCCCCTGCTTGAAGTTGGATGAGCGAATGAAATATTCTTTCCAGGGAACTTGGTCCTCATATTTTGTGGTGGGGGGTGGAGGTGGCATCTGCATTTGTAGTGGATGGAACTAGAGGCCCTAAAACAATGAATTGTAATTTTGTAAATAATATGACGAAATTCAAAAGACAAACATAATAGAAATGAAAAATAAATAAATTCATATAAGATTATAAAAATTACTTTGTTGAGAGGATTGTTGTTGAGGTGCAAATGAAGCCTATGTTGTTGTTGATGTGGTGGTTGTGGAGGAGTAGACTGAAAATATTGGTAGGTGTGATCTAAAATATAATTAAGAATTAAATATTTATTAGCTTGTTGAATTTTTATTTCAACAAATATCAACAAAAAATAAAAAACAAGAGATTCAAACCTGGGGCCACAAAGTGAGGTATTGAAGATATTTCTACCTCCTGTGTTTGAGCCTGATGATATGATCTTTTTTGGAGGTTTTAAAAAGCAATATAAATTGTAAGAAATTTTGAAACACATACAAGTTTTAAATAATTAATTACATTTATTTTCAAACATTTTGAAACATATATACATCATAAATTAAAATACCTATGATTAATGCTTGTGGTATTGGTGGATGTTTGAGTTTGAGGGTTTATGGAACTCCTCATCTTTTTAGCAGAATGTGGAGGGGTGTCCTCCTCTATTTTGTTGATCATCGGAAATAGTAACAAAATCTCTGAACCTGGTGGGAAATGACCTCTGATAGCAACTTCCCTTTGTGATGCAACCACAACTTGCTATCTTCTATGATAATTCAACAATAAATTGTTAATTAATTTCAAATATTAATTTTAAAAGATAAATATTACAATAATAAAAAATAATAATTAAAAACCATCTAATCAAAAATTGGGACTCACCTCTTGCTCTTCAATTGTTAGTGTTAATGACAAAGCCGTTAGCTTTGAATGCATTGTTGTCGGAGGAGAGGTGCCACATAAATTATAGAGAGATTCATAATATAAACCAAGAATAAAATTTGTTGAGTTGATGGTAACATTATCATTCAAATGAATATTTTCCAAATCAGATCTTATCCTGGAGGATAAGAAGTTGCACCAGTCAAATTTCTACCCACATAAGGTGCGAATGATATACGCTAAAGCCCACCATGGAATATATATATATATCGACCTTGTAAAATAATTTTGGCCTGGAAGAACTACACCACGCCTGCTAGAAATGGGTGACTGAAATCCTTGAGTTGAATCCCTCTTTTTGAAGGGTTTTGGGAAGTTGTAATTGTCAATACAACAAGGAGAAGCATTTTGTTAGTAGTGAATTTTAAACATAATCAAACTTTGTTAAATTGAAAATAATGAAAATGTAATGTTGTAAAATAGAAAATAAACTTATGAGATAGTAGCATATTGTAATTGCATCAATAGATAATTGAAAACTAGACTCCAAATACTTGCATTCTTCATATGATAAAACAACCTTCATCGTGATAGGATCCACATCTTTGTGTGGTAGTCTGTGAGCTCAATGTCATTAGGTGACGTTTCCAAATGACTCTACATGAGATGGGAGTTGATAATGAAAGGTGAAAGTGGAAGTGTCGTAGTTGAGTAGAAGATTGTTAAGTGTTTTTTGGTTTATCCAAAATTGGGGCATATACACTAGCCCTGTGAAACTGGCCACTTTGATCCATTGGGAAAATGCATTAGGATCCTCTAGAAATGTGTATAGTTGAGGAAATACCAGGCTCTTGAATGAAAACTTCTTCATATTTGTTGTTGACACATTGGGCTCTTGGGCTGTTTGGAAGTGTTCTTTCTTCTTGGCATTTTTCAATCTATTATAAAATTCTGGTTGTAGTTGTCCTTTGGTGTTCTAGATTCTTCCTTTTTGTATGTCCTTTGGCATTCAAGTTTCATCTTTTGGTTTTTCCTCGTATGCTTTAGCTTCTCTTTGTTGTGTGGAGTGAAAATGACTACCTTTGTGTATTTATAACAATTTTAATACAACGATCGACAACAACCTTTATTCATCATCTTCTACACGAAACAACTTTTCTTGCAATTCACCATACATGTGAAAGTGGTTTTACCAATATTCACCAAATATTTTCTAAGGCTTTTTTTTTTATCATCACACAAGTAAAGTGCAATGTGAACACCGAAAGATAGATGGACGAGGAGTGTACAAGGGGGAATTGACAATAAGGGAATAGAAAAGTGAAATTTGTTTGGGGAGAAAGAAGGGAAGGGGATTGTTTTTTGAAATTGGTGATATGGAGGGGAGGACGGAAGGAAAGGGGAATGGGGTGGAGAGGGAAATAAAAGACGAATATATATATGGAAAGGGAGGAGAGTGAAAGGGGATAACAAATGAAGACAAAAAGGAAGAGAATAAAGTGAAGCCAAGAAGTGTAATAAAACACAATATAAAGGGACAAAATATTCCATCACGATTATCAAAGAAAGGTGGAAGGAGGTAGCGGAGGGGATGGTATAAATTATTTAGAGTAGCGATCGAGAGAATATAATATAAATACAAAAATGGAACCATAATATACGAACAAATGTATATTTATGAAAAAATGTAGGAGGGGGTAACATCATGTATAGGTATGTGTTGGGGAGAGATTCGAAGTCGAGCCTCTTCTTTGTTTTGAACATGAAGAAGGGGGAATTTGGTCATTTTACAAAAGTGTTCAAAAGAGAAAGGGGGAGAGATACACAAATTTTCCAAGGATGGCACTCTAGAGATGACAGTGAATGTAAGCCCTTGTCTTTCTATTTCACCAATATCAACAGTTGCCCGTTGTAGAGTAAGACCTTGGGCTTTGTGGATGGTTAAAGCCCATGCCATCTTGATTAGTAGTTGCCTGCAATTTCCTCTAGAAATTGGAGGAATTGGAACATGGGATGGATTATGTGGATCCCAACATGGGCCAATGTATTTGTCAAAGTTAATGACAACAAATAAAGGTAAGTCAAGAGGTGCAGAGGAATTGTTGTAGAGTATGTCAACTATTTTTCCTATTGAACCATTTACCATCCCTAACTAGACCCACAAGTTAGTAGAAGCATGCAACTTTGGTTTTTGGAAAGAAGAACTTTTTGAATTGAAGCTATCATCATGTTGAATTTTGAAATGCAAGACATTCAGAGCAATGTTTGAAGAGAAATGGAGGAACCTTGTTTCCTAAAATTCATTGTGTCCATAGAGTGAGGTGAATGTCCCGCCGATGCCAATTTTCCCAAGTTCTTGTTTGTGGACTCGTCCCAAGTTCACCCAGCTTCCTGCCATGATTCGCCGCATCACCCACATTGGGTCTTCGCATCCTTCACGTTTATGTGTCCCTAGACCCTGTGCTCTTTTGGCCCACACATTTTGAATCGGTTTTTCACGCCCCACATGTCCCAATGTCCCATGGACCGTCCAAGGTGTATTTAATAATGTATTTAATGTGCATTTATGATCTTCTCTCTCCTAAATGACTATTTAAAGGGACCACCATCTATGCATTTTCACATTGCTTGCTCGTTATTTCTTGCCCACATTCTTGCAATTGAGTCATTTGTTCATCTTCCTGTATCCCTTTACATTTTTATCATGAATCTATTCTTTGAAGGCCGTTCCTCTATGCACTGTAAAAATGAAGATCAAGTTTCAAGGGCATGAGCATCTATCACCTTTGGAGACCTTTGTACCTAATATTGGGGATAGTGAAGTTCGACACTTGGATTTTGATGATTTTTGGGGTAGGTTAACATGTGACAACCCTACTCCCATGGCCCAAATGATCAATGACAGTGGAATCACATATGTTGCTGGTTTTCCCATCTCTGTGCAGTGTGCCGACACCGTGCTTTCCTGTGGAGCTCATTTCAATCTAGATACCAAGGAGGTTGTTAATGTGCATGGAGAATTGATTGCAAAACTGGATGCTGCCACCATCGCCGCTACCCTACGCATTCCTGAGATAGAAGACTCCATTGTTCTCACTCTCACTCAAGCTCATGCTCTATTTGATAAGGACAAATGAGAAATATAAGGCTTGGGTAGCTAAGTCATGGCTAAAGTTCCCTAAGAAGGGAGCGTCCCGACTCTCTAAGGCATTATTCAGGGTTGATTTTAATGAGGAACTATCAGATTTCATCACTCTGCTCACCCGGATTATGGGAATGCCCTCTACCAATGACTTCCATTTTTGGATGTGTCCTTTCATAAGCATCATCTGTGAGGGTAAGAAAAACATAAATTGGGCCGAGATTATCTGTGGGAACCTGACTAAACAATTGTCAAATGTTCAACAGACCAAAAAATTCTACATGACCTCCTACCTCATGTACACCTTGGCAACATCTCGTGAGTGGTTTGGCTTCACTTTCATTGAAGGCAAGAAGAATGAACCCATCTATGCATATTGCCCTCAATTTACCCTCAAAGACAGTAATCATAATTTCATAAGGGTAAATGATGCCTTCACCATGTACATTGTGAGACTCTTGGAGGGTGACACTGCCAGAAGATTTTTTGATGAGGCTATGGCTTGATAGCCAAGTATGGGGCTTTCTTCATCCATTTCAAAAGTTCTCATACATCAGATTGGCTTGTTTTGAAAGTACACCTCTCAAGCTTCCCATGTTTCTAATGATAAAATGGCTCTGGTTGAGGTGTGCAGACAACTGGATAAACTCCATAGAACCTACAGAGACAAGAAGATTACTGGTCTTCATTTCCCTATCACCTTGGGGAATTATACATGCAAGACAACTCTAGATGCCCAAAATATAGAAAGGGCTATTACTCCTCTTACAGTTCATTTCTTCAAGCCTAGGACTTGTTTTGATCTAAAGAAATTCATTGATCAAAATCTCAGAATAACCTATCATCATCATCCTGACACTGAGGATTACTGGGCTGATTGTGTTGATGATTTTGAAGCCAAGAGGAGGCATTTTGGTAGATTGTCTCTGCAATAGATCTTAGATCTCAATCTCTACCAGGTGCCTAAAGGGCTTGTGGATGATGATGAGGGACTTGCAATCCTTTGAGTATGAAAGATCAATCAAGCACACTCCTCTAGAAACCCTAGATTGGTATGTGAAGGAGAGAGATGATTTGAGTGAGATAATTTCCCCTCATCATCGTAGAACTAAGGTTTGGTTTGACAGAAAAGTTTGTGAATTCAGAGGAGCCAGGTAGATCTTCTTCAAGAGAAACTTCCACACCTGGGAAGGAAGTACATACACCCAAGTACTGAGGTACTTGAGAAAACTCCTCCTTCTTCCTTGATGAAAGAGCCTGAATTGTCTACTCCTTCTTCCACTCAAGTGTATCAGAAGAAGGTCAAAGAGGTTAAGCAAGAACCAATCGAGGAAGAGACTCTTCTGGAGCACTCAAAATTTCCTATTGGGCCAGAGAACATTATTGTTCTAAGTGAGAATGAGGATGATGAGATGAAGAACCAGAAGAAACCCTGGAACCACTATTGAGATGGAGAAGGAAGGATCAAGAATTGAACCTCCAAGTTTAACAAGACTCCTCTGCAAAGGAAATTCTTGAGGTTCCATGCACTTCCCCACTAGAGGAAACAATAGTTCAGACTCTGAGTGCCATGAGTTCTCTTGCACTCGGACCCCTTGAATCCTCTTGTTTCTTCTTCTTCCTTTGCCTGGGTGCAGCCCCCTAGTAGATAATAGGAAAAGAAAGTCTTCTTCCGATTAACCGGGCCTGATTTTGATGTTGTGGCAGCTCTGCTTGGTACTACCCCTCCTCCTCAAAAAAGAAAGCAAAGACTACTTCAAGGTTGGTATCTGATGCTCAAGGTCCAGTAGTTTCTAGAGGTTTCAGACCAAGGTGGATAAAGAGGAGAAGGATCTTTTGATCTCTGACTTGGAGCTTTCCAGATTCCACTGGGAGAATCTACACCTGAGAGTGAGGTTCATAACCTTTGGGAAACTATCACTAAGGTTATTGAATGGGTTGAGAAAGGAAAACAAACCATGGAGTAGTTGGAAGAACATAATCAAGTTCTTTCCAATTTTATCAGATCATTGTTGGCCAAAGATAAAGTTTTGGATCCAGCCCCATTGGCCACTCTTCCACCTCCCATGGTTCTCAAGTCAAGATGAAGTTCAAAACATCAAAGACATACACAAGTATTCAACTTATGGGAAGGTTGAAGCCATGGTGGATGATATGACTATAGCAGGTTTGAATTTCATTGAGGAAGCCTTCAAAACCAATGAGAAGGTGATCAATTTGCAAGTAGAAACTCACTTCCTCAATCAAAGCCATGGACAAGGAGCTGAAGGTCTGGAGTGGATGTATTGCAGACCTCCATCTAATGGGCCAAACCGATGAGAAGATCTGTTGGCCAACAATGTGTTTGATGATGCCAAGAATAACTTGTCAAGGACATGGATCTTCAAAGCATTGAGTGGAAGATAAAGGTTCTGGAGGAAGCATTGGGAGAATTGAGGAATGTGGAAAAAAGGGGAGTCCTTTAAAACTTGTGTTTTATCTACCTTCAAAGATATCCACTGCCATCTTTAGGATGAAACTACAGGTGTTTCCTTCTCTCTTCAAGAAATCAAGGCTCAGTTTAGAACCTTTGTCAAGGGTGATCTATTCAAAGAAGATTCATTTACTAAGGAGAAGATGAAAGACATTTGTTCTCTTCATTCAGCTATTTGAGGCTAATAAAGAATATCTAGAGCATACCGAGTTTGATAAAGATATGGAGAAATGTCTAGGCACGTGGACACATGCTACTTCCAACACAACAATTCCAAGAGGCATGGAGATAGCAGAAGCATTGAAAAGATTCAGCATCGAATCCTCAAATCAAGTGGGCCCTCCTCAGCCATAATCGGATGTCTCTACTTCTGGCTCTTCATTCTCTTCTTCTATTTTTAGTGCCGATCTCTTGTAATTTAATTAAGGACTTTGTATTGTGCATTTCCTTAATTAATCTTTTGGTTAAAAGAAATGGTTACCAAATGTAACCACTTTGTAAGTTATATATTGACCTCTCTCTCGCCATTCCAAGGGGATGGAACTCGATAATTTTTTAAAGTGTAAAAGAACTTAAAGCTATCAATAGTAAGATTTCCCTTCCTGTTTCCATCTATCATTTTATTCTCTCTTGTATGTCTGAAAGTTTGTGAATCATTATCTATTGCATTAAGAAGCTTTGTATTCTTATGGATGTTATTTCTGGAACTTTGTGTCATGAAATTATATCTGATTGTTTTAATATGAATGATTTTGTTCTATATATTGTCCTTGCTCAACATTTATAAGGAACTATTTTTCTATCTATACTTCCTAAAAGTGTTATTCTACCTTTTCCCTTCCTTAGTTCTTTTGTTCTTTTGTATTGATAATCTATCTTGGCATTAAAACACTTTCATGATATCAGAGTTCCTCATCAGAGTAGACAGTTGTACATTTGTAAATAGTTTTTTGCTTGCTTTCAATAAGGGCACCTCACCCATTAAAGAGGAGGGACTTTCTGTCCCCTGACTGTTGCTTTCATTAAAGTCCTATTTGACAACCAACATTTTTTTGGTGACTCTACTGGGGATTCATTTTAATGAATTCCTAGTTTCAAAAGAACAATTTCTTGATCATTTCTGATCTGGTGACTCTAAGATTTACTCATGGAAGAAGGGCTCTTGGAATTGAAGATTCACAATTTCAACTCCTAGAGCAGCAAGGCTTTCCCCTTCCTTCAACAAGGAGAGATAGAAGGACTCATTCTACAAGCACACCACCTGTTGAAGATAGAGCTTTTGGGAGTGGTGTCCCTCAAGAACAACTCAGCCCTAATCTTGTGCTTTAGTTCTTGCTGGTTTTCAGTTCCACTTCAAGTAATTTTTCCAAGAATGGCAGTTCCATTACCTTGGGGCCAACGAGTTGGGCCTCTTTCCCTCCCTCAACCTTTGCATGAGTTACCTAGGGGTAACAGAAAGAAATTTCCCAAGTTAGAGGAGATGGCAAGGTACATCCTGATGAACACATTACAGCCTTCATAGTTGCATGTGGAGTCCTTGGAGTTGAACATGAGGATGTCTCTATGAGGATTTTTGTGGAGACTTTGTAGGACAATGTGGAAGATTGGTTTTATCATCTCCCATGGGGCCATCACCGATTGGACTACCATGAGAACTAGATTTGAGAATCATTTCAAACCTACTAAAGATGTGCATGCTTTGCTAGCCCAGATTTCTCAAATCAAGAAAGAACCACAAGAGCCCATGAGAGAATTTGTGGCCAAGTTCAATAAGTTGATTAACAAGATCCCACAAGACACCGACCTGTGGATCAAATTCAAAAATGTTTCTTCCTAAATGCTCAATTTCCTGAAGTAAGCTATGCTGAGAGAGAGCCAATCTTGCAACTTTGGATGTTGATCAGAGATTAGCCGTCAGTGTTGAAGATGACCTGATCATGTCTAGTAAATTGAAAAGAGATCCTTCCAAATCTAAAGCTTCTTCTTCCTCTTCCTCTACTCCTAGAGCTAATGCAGATCAATTAGTACAGAAGCTTGCTAATGACCTCATTGCCATCAAGAAACAATTGGCTCAACATGCTCCTTATCAAGATGTTCCAAGGAGAAATTTTCAGCCTAGAAACCTTTTCCTTCTTCTCAGACAAGGTTGGAAATCGAAGGACCACCCATCAAGGTCCCTGTTAATGCAACTTGTGAAGTTGAAGAACCTGATGATGAAGAAGTTAATGAAGATTTTGAAGAACTGAAGAAGAGGTTGATGAAGAACTGGAAGAACTCGATGGGTCTCGAGTTAATTTCCTCACCACTGAGGGTGTTGATGAGGAAGATGATTATGATGAAGTAGTAGCAGAGATGAATAGTGAGTCATATGTTGTTATGACTTGGGAGTAGAAAAATAAGAAAGAAAAAGTGATGCAGCCCCTACTAAGAAGTCCAAGGAGCATCCCATGACTATTCCAGTGATTGCAAGAAGAGGATCTCCTATTCCCACTGCATCCACGCAAAAGGTGAGTTCTGCTAATTCTTCTTCTTCTACTCCTACTTCTAAAACTTCTTTTTTCTCCAAGTTCCAAAACCTGATAAGCCTAGGATTCCTAGTGATGATAGCCCATCCACCTCTGGATCTTTTGATATCATTGATCACCTCAAGAAAACAAAAATCTAGATTTTTGAAGCTGAGTTTTATCAAACTCATCCAAAAGCCTTTGCCAAAATGGTCCACTTTGTCAATTCCCATTCCAAAACTTCATCCAACACTTCTAAAGGTATTTTTCCCACTCCCTCTTCCACATCCCAATCAAATCTTGTGGCTGCAGTCACCTCACCAAATGTGAAAATCAAACCATTCTATGTGACCCTCCTCATAGCTGGCCATAAACTCAACAACTGTGTCATAGACTCAGGAGCATCGGATAATGTCATGCCTACCAAAGTGGCTCATGCTTTGGGTCTTACCCTCACATGCACTTATGGTTCTTTCTATTCCATGGAGAGTAGGGAGGTGCCTTTGGTGGAAGAATTAAGGATGCACAAGTAGCTTTTTACTTGCTTTTCCAGAGAAGAAGGTTTTAGCTACTATTTTGGTAGTTGATATTCCTCCTTCATATGGTATGTTGTTGAGTAGAAATTTTTGTAAGGATGTGGGAGGAGAAATTCAAATGGATTGGTCACATGCCCTTATACCAATCAATGGAAAGATGAAGAAGTTTGTTACCCGAGAAACAAATCAATATATTGTGCAAAAGATAGATGATCCCAAGGCACAAATACTTTATGAAGATATTGGGCATGAAACTACATGATCATGTCTCAGGATGAGGTGGAACATCCTAAAGTAGTGCCCCATGATCCTAATAGCATTTGGAATTTGGAATTTGATGGAAGTTGTTCTTCAGCTAGTTGGTTCTGGGGCTGGTGTGGTATTGATATCTCCAGAAGGAAAGATTCATCCTTTCTCCTTCAAGATTATAAGTTTGAAAATACAAATAACACAATAGAATATGAAGCTCTCATCCTTGGACTAAATGCAGCAAAAGAAAGAGGTGTGAAGAACCTCTCTGGCTCATGGAGATGTGGAACTGGTTGTCAAACAAGTCAGAGATATTTTCCAAGTAAAGAATAGAAGGTTAAAGCACTATAGGAATCTGGTCTGGGATTCTATTGAATTCTTTGATGCCTTCTCTATCAAAGTAGTGCCAAGGGAGAAGAACACTAGGGATGACTCCTTAGCTATTTTAGGGTCTTTGTTGATACCTCATCCTGATTTTTCTCAAGAAAAATTCACCATTGAAATGATCCATAGACCAAGCATACTAGATAATGCAAACAACTGGAAAGTTTTCAATGATGATCAACATTTCTCTCTTTCCTGGAACTTAAGGATAACTTTGATCAATTGTATTTTGAGGGAAGTGGCAATCTTCCTCGAGAGAGTGTCTCTTCCAATGAGGAAGGTGTCAAAGAGGAGATGGATCAAGAGGGATGCATCAAACTAAAAGGCAACAAGATCCCTAAAGGACTAGTGAGTTTGGAGGAATTGTTTGATAAACATGATAGGTATGTCAAGTCCAAAGCTTCCAAAGGATCTCTCAATCATTGAATATGAAAAGATTAATATTGGGAACTCTGTTGAACCCAAAATGGTGAATATTGGAAAGTGTTGTACCCACGAGGAGAAGAAGAAGGTGGTGGATCTTTTGAAGAGGTACGTTGATGTCCTTGCTTATTCTTATGATGATCTGAAATTTTTCAGCCAAAAGAAATGCAACATTTCATTCCCCTCAAACCTGGGATTAAGCCTTTCAAGAAGAAGCAAAGGCAATACAATCCAAAGATTGCTGACACTATTTTCCAAGAGACAAAAGTTGTTGAAGGCCAAGATTATCTTCCCATTCATCATTCAACATGGATTGCTAATATTGTGCCCTGTCAGAAGAAAATGGTGAGATTCAGATCTGTGTTGATTTCAGAGAATCTAAATCAAGCTTCTTTGAAAGATAACTACCCCTACCCATGATGGACCAAGTGTTGCAAGCTGTTATGGGTGTAGAGATGTTGTCCATGCTTGATGGTTTCTCAGATATAACCAAGTGGAAGTTAATACTGCAGATCAAGCACAAGACTACCTTTACCACTCCTTGGGGTACTTTTTCCTACAAGAGGATGCCCTTTGGTCTCATTAATGTTGGTGCCACCTTTCAGAGAGAAATGGATTTGGATTTTGGGGTTTGAAAGGAAAATGTATTGTTGTGTATCTAGATGATTTAACTGTGTTTTCCAAAACTAGAGTAGATCACTTTCAAACCTTGAAATAGTCCTCTTGAAATGCAAGAGAACATGGAGTCTCTTGAATCCCAAGAAATCTATATTTTGTGTCATGGAGGGAAAGTTATTGGGACATGTTGTCTCCAAAGAAGGAATCAAGATTGATCCTGAATGAGTTCAAGCCATCCAAGCAGATTCCTCTTCCCACAAGCAAAAAGGGAGTGCACTCTTTCTTTGGTAAGATCAACTTCCTGAGAAGATTCATCCCTGATTTTGTAGAGCTGACTTTGAACATTTCCCAAATGATGAAGGGAAAGTAGATGTTTGGTTGGTCCTCTGAAGGAAAAGAAGCATTTGAAGGCATTAAGAAAGCCATTGCTAAGACTCCTATCTTAGCATGTCCAGATTTTAGCAAAGATTTTATTATCTATTGCTATGCCACAGAGAGTACCTTGGCCATTGTGTTGACTCAGAAAGATTCTAAAGATCATGAGCTCCCAATTGCATTCATGAGTTATATTCTGAAAACTCATGAGTTGAAGTACACTATGATGGAGAAACATGCTTTTGTAGTAGTTAAAGTTGTTAAGTAGTTTTGATTTTACATTCTTAACTCTCATCTCTATTGTGCTTGTGCTTGTGCCCGATACGACTATTAAGTCTATTCTTACACAACAGGAGTTTGGAACCAAGAGAGGAAATTGGGTAGCAAAGGTTCAGGAGTATGATCTCGACATCAGACCAACAAAACTAGTTTGGGGTAAAGGCCTGTGTGAACTCATTGCCGAGGGAGCTAGTCATGAAACACCTCAGGATGAAGTTGATGTCCCTATTGTTCTATTCCTCAGCTTGACAGATGAATGGTATGCTGATATTGCTCACTTCCTCACCTATGGTGAGTGTTCATCTCACTTAACTACCAAAGAAAAGAGAGCCATCAAGTTAAGGTCAACACAATACATGTTGTGGGAGAATGCTTTGTTCAAACGAGGAGTGGATGGAAGATTCTTGAAGTGTGTTGACAAAGTGCAATAGAAGAAGTTGTTCTCAGCCTTCATGATCAAGCTTGTGGGGGTCATTTCTCATCTACCATTACTGCTCACAAAATTCTTCATGTAGGTACTATTGGCCTACTTTGTTTAAGGATGCATCAAGGTGGGTGACAAATGTGAAGCTTGTCAAACCTTTGTGGGAAGACCAAAGTTGGTTGCTTTGCCACTTAAGCCAGTTGTGATTGAAGAACCCTTTCAACAATGGGGTTTGGATTTCATTGGAACACTTAACCCATCTTCAAGTGTAGGACATACTCATGTGTTGACTGCCACATATTATTTCACTAAGTGGGTAGAAGCCATCCTAGTTAAAAGTACTACTTCAGAGGTAGTATGTAATTTCATCAAAGAAAACATCTTGATAAGGTTTGGAGTACCAAACAAGATCGTGACAGATAATGCTTCAAATTTTTCTTCTGTTGAGATGATGGATTTTACTATGGGTATGGGATTTCCCTCGCTCATTCTTCAGATTACTATCCTCAAGGGAATGGATAGAAAATCAACAAACAAGAATTTGGTGACCATTGTAAGAAAGCTTGTAAATGAATCTCAGAGAAACTGGCACAAGAAGCTTTATGATGCTCTTGGGTAGATAGGATTACACCCAAAAGAGCAATTGGGATGTCCCCTTTTCAAGTGGTGTATGGTGTGGAAGCTCAACTACCAGTGACAAGTGGAACTACCAGCTTTGCATTTGATGAAAGCTATTGAGGACACCAGTTTCAATGATTCTTTGGATAAGAGGATCATGTATCTCCATAAGCTAGATGAAGACAAGTGTAGGTTTTTGATAGGATCTCTACTCATCAAGCAGAAGGTGAAATATTTATTTGACAAGAAAACTAGATCTAGAGAGTTCAAAGTTGGAGACATTGTTTTACTATGGGACAAAAGACATGAACCTCGAGGAAGCCATGGTAAGTTTGACTCTCTTTGGCTTGGTCCTTTTAGAATCAGGCACTTTGCTGGTGAAAATTATTTCTATCTTGATTACATGGATGGATCTTCTCTCCCACTTCCTTATAGTGGGCAAGTACTAAAATTGTTCAAATCCTAGGTGAATAGGAAGTCCTTTGTATATTATGTACAGTGTGTGTTTGTTTTTTCCTTTCTTGTTTTGTTTTGTTGTTTTCCTTTCCTTTTTTTTGTGTGTTGCTTCTTTGTATTGTTTTTCCTTTGACTCTTTTTGCCCAATGGATAAGGCACTGGTCTTCTTCCCTAGATTTTTTCTTGATTCTTGTCTTGCCTCGTTCCTGTGATCTAGTCAAGTCATCCCCAGAAAGAGCAGCATGTTGTCCCCTCAAAATTCCCTCTTTTGAAAGTTGAAAATTTGAAAATTTTGAGTTGGAACCCTTTAGAAGTGTTTTGGTAAAAGAAATTTGAAGAGATGGTGAAATTCCATTTGTTTGGAGTCATTTTAGTAACTTGTGGGTCTATCGGACATTTTTGTCCCTCATGTCCCAAGTCCAAGGGTGGGCCTTTTGTTCAATCGATCGCCGATTTTCCCCAAGTTCTTTTCTCCCAAGTTAGGCTTTTTTTTCTGCCGATTTTTTTAAAGTCCTTTTCCCAATTTTTAGACTTTTTCATCCCTCCAATAATCCCAATTCACTTCCTCATTCCCATTCCCCATCATCCCCACATCAATCAAATCGGGTCTTTCGTCCTTCACATTTTTGTGTCCCCTGGACCGCCCGTGCTCTTTTTGTGCATTCCCCCATCACCCGCATCACCGAATCGGCTTTTCACGTCCCACATGTCCCAATGTCCCATGGACCATCTGGGCTAGTTTTTTCCACTTTTCCCACATTTCACCTTTTTGAGTCAGTGCAAGGTGTATTTAATGCACATTTATGATCTTCTCTCTCCTAAATGACTATTTAAAGGGACCACCATCTATGCATTTGTCACATTGCTTGCTCATTATTTCTTTCCCGCATTCTTGCAATTGAGTCATTTGTTCATCTTCCTGTATCCCTTTGCATTTTTATCATGAATCTGTTCTTTGAAGGCCATTCCTCTGTGCACTATAAAAATGAAGATCAAGTTTCAAGGGCATGAGCATCTGTCACCTCTGGAGACCTCTGTACCTAATATTGGGGATAGTGAAGTTCGACACTTGGATTTTGATGATTTCTGGGGTAGGTTAACATGTGACAACCCTACTCCCATGGCCCAAATGATAAATGATAGTGGAATCACATATGCTACTAGTTTTCCCATCTCTGTGCAGTGTGTCGACACCGTGCTTCGCCTATGGAGCTCATTTCAATCTAGATACCAAGGAGGTTGTTAATGTGCATGGAGAATTGATTACAAAACTAGATGTTGCCACCATCGCCACTGCCCTACACATTCCTGAGATAGAAGACTCCATTGTTCTCACTCTCACTCAAGCTCAAGCCCTATTTGATAAGGACAATGAGAAATATAAGGCTCGAGTAGCTAAGTCATGGCTAAAGTGCCCTAAGAAGGGAGCGTCCCGACTCTCTAAGGCATTATTCAGGGTTGATTTTAATGAAGAACTATCAGATTTCATCACTCTACTCACCCGGATTATGGGAATGCCCTCTACCAATGACTTCCATTTTTGGATGTGTCCTTTCATAAGCATCATCTGTGAGGGTAAGCAAAACATAAATTGGGCTGAGATTATCTGTGGGAACCTGACTGAACAATTGTCAAATGTTCAGCAGACCAAAAAATTCTACATGACCTCCTACCTCATGTACACCTTGGCAACATCTCGCGAGTGGTTTGGCTTCACTTTCATTGAGGGCAAGAAGAATGAACCCATCTATGCATATTGCCCTCAATTTACCCTCAAGGACAAGTAATCATAATTCAGGAAGGGTAAATGATGCCTTCACCATGTACATTGTGAGACTCTTAGAGGGTGACACTACCAGAAGATTTTCGATGAGGCTATGGCTCTGATAGCCAAGTATGGGGCTTTCTTCATCATTTTAAAAGTTCTCATACATCAGATTGGCTTGTTTTGAAAGTACACCTCTCAAGCTTCCCATGTTCTGCAATGATAAAATGGCTCTGGTGGAGGTGTGTAGAAAATTGGATAAGCTCCATAGAACCTGCAGAGATAAGAAGATTATAGTCTTCATTTCCCTATCACCTTGGGGAATTATACATGCAAGACAACTCTAGATGCCCAAAATATAGAAAGGGCTATTACTCCTCTTATAGTTCATTTTTTCAAGCCCAGGACTTGCTTTGATTTAAAGAAATTCATTGATCAAAATCTTAGAATAACCTATCATCATCATCCTGACACTGAGGATTATTGGGCTGATTGTGTTGATGATTTTGAAGCCAGGAGGAGGCATTTTGGTAGATTGTCTCTGCAACAGATCTTAGATCTCAATCTCTACCAGGTGCCTGAAGGGCTTGTGGATGATGATGAGGGATTTGCAATCCTTTGAGTATGAAAGATCCATCAAGCACACTCCTCTAGAAACCCTGGATTGGTATGTGAAGGAGAGAGATGATTTGAGTGAGATAATTCCCTGTCATCGTCAGAACTAAGGTTTGGTTTGACAGAAAGTTTGTGAATTTAGGAGGAGCCAAGGTAGATCTTCTTCAAGAGAAACTTCCACACCTGGGAAGGAAGTACATACGCCCAATATTGAGGTACTTGAGAAAACTCCTCCTTCTTCCTTGATGAAAGAGCCTGAATTGTCTACTCCTTCTTCTTCCACTCAAGTGTATCAGAAGAAGGTCAAAGAGGTTAAGCAAGAACCAATCGAGGAAGAGACTCTTTTGGAGCACTCAGAATTTCCTATTGGGCTAGAGAACATTATTTTTCTAAGTGAGAATGAGGATGATGATGAGATGAAGAACCAGAAGAAACCCCTGGAACCACTACTGAGATGGAGAAGGAAGGATCAAGAACTGAACCTCCAAGTTTAACAAACTCCTCTGCAAAGGAAATTCTTGAGGTTCCATGCACTTCCCCACTAGAGGACAATAATAGTTAGATTTAAGTGCCATGAGTTCTCTTGCACTGACCCCTTGACTCCTTCCTTTTCTTCTTCTTCCTTTCCTGGGTGCAACCCCTAGTAGACATAGAAAAGAAAGTCTTCTTCCCGATTAACCGGGCCTGATTTTGATGTTGTGGCAGCTCTGCTTGGTACTACCCCTCCTCCTCCAAGCAAAGAAAGCAAAGACTACTTCAAGGTTGGTATCTGATGCTCAAGGTCGTAGTTTCTAGAGGTTTCCAGACCAAGGTGGATAAAGAGGAGAAGGATATTTTGATCTCTGACTTGGAGCTTTCAAGATTCCAATGGGAGAATCTACACCTGAGAGTGAGGTTCATAACCTTGGGAAACTGTCACTAAGGTTATTGAATGGGTTGAGAAAGGAAAGAAAACCATGGAGTAGTTGGAAGAACAGAACCAAGTTCTTTCCAACTTTATCAGATCATTATTGGCAAAAGATAAAGTTTTGGATCCAGCTCCATTGGCTACTCTCCCACCTCCCATTGTTCTCAGCCAAGATGAGGTTCAAAGCATCAAAGACATACATAAGTATTCTACTTATGGGAAGGCATGTTGAGGCCATGGTGGATGATATGATCTATAGCAGGTTTGAATTTCATTGAGGAAGCCTTCAAAACCAATGAGAAGGTGATCAATTTACAACAGAAACTCACTTCCTCAATCAAAGCCATGGACAAGGAGCTGAAGGTCTAGAGTGGATGTATTGCAGACCTCCATCTAATGGGCCAAACCGATGAGAAGATCTTGTTGGCCAACAATGTGTTTGATGATGCCAAGAATAACTTGTCAAGGACATGGATCTTTAGCATTGAGTGGAAGATAAAGGTTCTGGAGGAAGCATTGGGAGAATTGAGGAATGTGTGGCAAAAAGGGGAGTCCTTTAAAACTTGTGTTTTATCTACCTTCAAAGATATCCACTACCATCTTCAGGATGAAACTACAGGTGTTTCCTTCTCTCTTCAAGAAATCAAGGCTTAGTTTAGAACCTTTTTCAAGGGTGATTTATTCAAAGAAGAGTCATTTACTAAGGAGAAGATGAAAGACATTTTTCTCTTCATTCAGCTATTGCCGAGGCTAATAAAGAATATCTGGAGCATACCGAGTTTGATAAAGATATGGAGAAATGTCTAGGCACGTGGACACATGCTACTTCCAACACAACAATTCCAAGAGGCATGGAGATAGTAGAAGCATTGAAAAGATTCAGGCATCGAATCCTCAAATAGTGGGCCCTCCTCAGCCATAATCGGATGTCTCTACTTCTGGCTCTTCATTCTCTTCTTCTATTTTTAGTGCCGATCTCCTTGTAATTTAATTAAGGACTTTGTATTGTGCATTTCCTTAATTAATATTTTGGTTAAAAGAAATGGTTACCAAATGTAACCACTTTGTAAGCTATATATTGAGCTCTCCTCGCCATTCCAAGGGGCTGGAACTCTGATAATTTTTGAAAGTGTAAAAGAACTTAAAGCTATCAATACAGAAGATTTCCCTTCCTATTTTCATCTGCATCATTTTATTCTCTCTGTATGTCTGAAAGTTTGTGAATCATTATCTATTGCATTAAGAAGCTTTGTATTCTTATGGATGTTATTTCTGGAACTTTGTGTCCATGAAATTATATCTGATTGTTTTAATATGAATGATTATGTTCTATATATTGTCCTTGCTCAACATTTATAAGGAACTATTTTGCTATCTATACTTCCTGAAAGTGTTATTCTACCTTTTCCCTTCCTTAGTTCTTTGTTCTTTTGTATTGATAATTATCTTGGCATTAAAACACTTTCATGTTGGTTAAGCTTTTGCTTTCAATAAGGGCACTCACCCATTAAAGAGGAGGGACTTTGTATGTTTGCTTTTATTAAAGTCCTATTCGAAAACCAACATTTCATAGATTGTATGAGATTTTATGTTTGAATGTTTCAGCAAGTGATGACATTGGTGTCAAGAAAGGTTTCCCTCTTTCTCCCACCTTTTTGCCTATGCATTGACAAGCTTGAAGAATGGTTAAATAAAAATGAGGGAGGAGGTATCCGATTAGCAAGTTACGTAGTGAAGTTACCCCTATATCTTTGGCGATCTTATCCTAATTTCAAAAACAACCCAAGGATTGAGGGAACAACTAAAAGCCCTAGAGCTCTTCTGCTAAGAAGTCGGGATGCAAGTGAACACTAGCAAAACAAAAATCATGATTTTCTCCTTGAAAAGGAAAGAGAGACAAATTAACTTTCTTTTTGAGGGGAGCCCTTTGGAAATAGTCACTGAATACAAATATCTTGGGATTGACTTTCACCACAAACTTAGTTGGGAGACTTGTAAAGCAAAAAGGATACAGGGAGGTTGGAAAGCATCTTACCTACTTCAAAATAGGTGTAGGAAAGCTGAACTTTGGGACTGGAAAACTAAGAAAACCCTTTTTGGATTATTGGTCACTCCGGTTGTTCTCTATGGATGTGAGGTTTGGGGAAGTAGCATGTCAAATCACGGGTGGAGACAGATAGAAAGAATCCAGAAACATCTAATCACAAGAACTCTCTCAAGTCAAATCAACTATTCCTTATGAGATCTTATTGGCTGAAGCGAGTACTTCCTCGTTGGAAGCTTTGGTAATATCTCGGATGATAAGCTATTTGAAAAATGTGGAAAGCATGGACAATCTTCGTTGGCCCAAAAAAGTTTGTGGATGATACTTTGGAACACAGAAAGAAAACCTGGATGAAACAAAATAATAAATGGATGAACAAATGGGGCATCAACTTTTAAGAGTGTCTTAACAACAACAGGGAAATAAAAAATTATGTGATAGAAAAGTTCAGGACTACCATATGGACAAGACAAATTGGTGAAAGAAAGCACATTATATCAGAGAATTCAATCCCACTAGGGAACATGATGAAAAATCTTATCTAGGGGCAGCTATCAAGGGTAAAGCAAGGATTCTAGTGGCACAATTAAGGACCGGATCACATCATCTTCGATGCGAAACTGGTAGATGGACTATTCCAAAGGAAGATTGGGAAAGGAGAATTTGTCTTTTCTGTAGTAAAGGGGTCATTGAGACAGAATGGAATTTCATCATGGAGTGTTCGGCATATGATGATATTTGTATCTAGTATGAAAACAACCTGAAGGTGGATGGACTAGAGGAACTCTTTGAAGGAACAAAGCTTCAAGCGACTGCATGGGTTTCATTCTCAAGATTCACAACCAGAGAGTTGATATTGAAAGGAGTCTGAAATTAGATTAAAAATCTCAGTTTTGTGGTCCCATAGACTCTTCAGTCTTGTGGACGTCATTAAAATCTTTCATTTCATTTCATTAGGGTTTGATAATTGGGGGGAATTCAAAGAACATTTAACTCTTTCCTTATCACTCCGAAATCCGCCATGGGCCTTGGCACACTCTCAACATGTGGACAATGATTCACGGAACATACATCAACATCTCCTTCCCTCCATTTACAACCCTTCGATGACCTATGCCATGTTAGGGATGGGAAGAATCCGTCTCATTTTAGGCATTTATTTTGGCATAATAAATTAAGAAATCAAAGTGTAAGAGTTAAAAGAGTCCCAAGCCCTCAACACATGAAACAAGCTATCTTGAATCATGTAGTAACAAATATAGTTGAAAGACTAAAATTATAGTTTAAATAGTATGAGTGAAACCAAAAACTAATGCCATTATTATTTGAGATGATCATGAATCTTATCACTTACCTCAATTATATTTTTGTTTTATAGATTGATTTACTCCAAAAAGAGAAAACAAGAGCAAAAATGAGCTTGTTGAATGGCTAAGACAACCATTCTCAATGTATAATTATTTTCAATAAATTTTCTAAATTTGGAAAAGTATAACCCATCGAATCGTATTCCAAAGTACTAAGAGAGAGAAAGGAGAAAAAAAAACCAAGGAGAAATATTTTTAGTGGAAATCAATGGGAAATAGATCAAGGAGGAACTAAGAGCATATAATAGCTATGAGGAGGAAGGGAAGTGCCAAAGTAGATGTGAAATAGTTTTAAGTGTAGGGGAGAAAGGGAATTTTCTTGTAGAAAGGTAAAATTTGGCTAATGTCTCACCAACAAGCATTTTTGTATGGAAAATATGCCAACGTTATAATTGACATTTGGCTTCGATGGGAAATTTGCAAATATTACAAGTCATGCAATGTCAATGAGAGTATGGGAATGACATTGACCATTCAACATAGAGAGATATTTCTAGTGGAAATGGAGGTTATACGAGCTTGTAAAAATGCCTGGTACTCTGAGTTATGGCCAATCGGTTTTTCTAGCACCAATCTTTCCATGGACATGTAGGATTGATGATAATCTTAAAGAGTTTAGGAAGAGTAAGTTGAATGAGTGAAACATAGGTCCACTTAAGTGTATAAGTCATCCCAAATATACAATGTAGCAAATGCTAAGTGATTTACCCAAAAATATTTAAGTTGTGAGGAAAGCGGGTTAATTTTTTTATGTAATTTTCTATCATATCGGGTTAGAAACATGATGTATATTCAGTTTATCAATTAAGCATGCAACCAAAATATACATATATAGCAATTTAAAAGATAGATTAATTAGAATATGTGTTAAACATAATAACATATGAGAGAGTGGGTGTGCTTAGCTATTTAGATGATTTGGAAGTTGATTTGGGTGTGACAAAGTGATGAAAAAACTAGAGATGTCCTACATATGGTTTTTATTGTTTGTGGGGTTGTATTGCATACAAAGATTGAATAGTCAAAATCATATCAAACTGTCAAACTTTATCTAGCACCTTTGTCCCTAATTAGTGGTTTTATCCAAGAAGATGTTAATGCTTTGTAATTTTTGTACCCTTGTGACTAAATATGGCATGCCACACTATAGGATGTTAGGTCTTGCAAATGTGTGAAACCTTCTATAATCAACCAAACCAACCCAAAACCCTAACCATGTGTGAAACCCATGTAAAAATGCTAGTTTTTAGGTTGAAGTTGAATCTATACGCCACCTATGTTGGAAAAACTCTAAAGAGGCCTCAAACCACATGTATTCCTCTATGCAGATGCAACTATATTTGACAATTCAATTACTTGGTAATGCTTGGAATGACTTACTTGTTTAGGGCTTGAATTATCTTTGATGGTCTTTGTATTAAGAAGATTTACTTTAGAACTTGGTTTAGAGTGTTTTGGACTTGAGTAGGCATTTTTCTTGATGTATGTAATTTATTTGGGGAATTTTATGACATATTTGAATGTCTTTTGAGTGATTTAAACTTGAGAGTGTTAGGTAGTTTTCAAGTGATTAGATAAGTTTGTTTGAGTTACTTATATAAGGTTTCATAGGTACAATTTTACATTAATCTTGACCAATGAGGAAAGTAATGAGCCATAATATATATCAAACTGGGAAAATGAATATTGTTAGGTCTAGGATGAAACCACCAATTTCAGATTAACCATTTGGTGGTTTGTTCTAGGAAAGGTGTGCGGTGGTGGAAAGTTTTGTGTATGCAAATTACAATCGATAAATTACAATTTACTAATATTAGAACTGTTATGTGAAAATTTAAGTTATGTAATGGATAGAGAAAGTCTTATAATAGGACTAGGGATATAACAATTAGGCTTGGAATAGGTGCACAAGTCATGATTTAGGGATTAAGCCAATATTGACATTATCAAGTGATTAATTGCCAAATCCGGTGTTTACATCCCCCAAGCTAAGAAATGAAATTTACTTAAGGAAAAGAATACCTGGTGAAACAATACATTTTTTCTCCACGCTATTGTTTTCCTCATTATTTGAGATGCTTGGGTTAGTTGCAATATCACAAATATGAAAACTTGAAACATAGAGTGTAGTTAATGTCTATATGGAAAGAAACTGTCTTTAATGCTATATTAAAATTACATTTGAATTTTTAAAAATTGAAACATAACAAAGCATAGAAGGAATACACTTTTTTCCTTTTTGAATGAGAAGCTTCCTTGTTAAAGAACTTGAAGATAGGGATTGACATTGAGCTACAAGAGGATTAAGGGTGATCATTCCCAAATTTGGAGTAGTCAAAACCATGAAATGAAATGAGTGCCCCAACACACTAGAGAAGGATGTCACAAGACATTTAATAGTCCCCAAAAGCCTTCTGAGAGAGAAATAGAGGAATAACATCGTAAGGTATCTATCCACCCCTTAAATCTTACAAAGAGAATGAAAGGAAGAATGTCACAAGGCATCTAGTTTCCTTAAATCTTCCACCCATGACATTGCACCGTTGAAGAAAAATCTAGGTCCTAAATTGTAAAGTAGTGCAAAGTCACAAGGGAATGAAGTAGTATTGTGCTCCCATTATGCATCATAACAATGTTGATGTACCAAATTTTCAAAGTTGAATGGGAATGAAACAATCACAATGTTTATGCCCCCATGTCTTGCATTATAAAAGTGCCAATATGCACAAATTCAAGATGGAGTGAATTACTCATGCTTCCACACCTTTTATACCTAAATGTAGTAAAATATTCTCTAAACTATGTAAATCATCCTTAAAACTATGTCAAAAAACTATGAAAGCTTGTATTTGCATAACATTCTAATTTTTTTGCCAAAAAAGTTACCTAGGATGATATTGTCTGCATTTTGGATATTAACAATTGTCTTTGTCCTTGTTTAATGGTTTTATAAAAAAATTATATATGTTCTTGTTCTTATGTTCATGTAATTTGTTCCGAGCTATATTTTGTATTTTGTAATTTTTCTATGTGCCGAATTATATTGATATTCATGTGGTAATTGTACATGTCAAAAATCGCAAGGGCCTTTTGTGCATACTCGAATACTTGTTAGTTTAGGATAGGTAGTTAACATAGAGGATGATGGGATGATGACGAGGTAATATTAGAATGCTTATTTCAATAAATTTAGACATATTCTAGTCCAAGCAGCTAAAAATATAGCTCTCATTGGAATCCAATATTACTAATTTTGGAGTCCAAAACGTTAAATATTGGTATTTGCTATACTCCAAAATTACAGATATTGGAATCTGAAAATTGAAATATTGGAATCCGAAAATTGAAATATTGGAATCCAATAATAACCTTATGTAACTTAGTGGCTGCTAGCCTTATGTAACTTAGCAAAATTGGAATCCAAAAATAGTGAAATTGGAATCCAATAATAGCAAAATTAGAATATTGGAATCCAAAAATTAAAATATTGGAACCCATTATACCTAAATCTGGGTGAAATCATTTAAAATTCCCACCTTTTAGTAATAAAATGCCTTAGCAGCTGCTAGTTTTATGTAGATTAATGATTGCTAGCCTAGATCTAGCAGTTGTTAGCTTTATGTAGATTAACGATTGCTAGCCTAGATCTTAAAGAACCACTAGCCTAGAGCCTAATGATCGCTAGCCTTATGTAACTTAGCAAAATTGGAATCCAAAAATAGCAAAATTGGAATCCAATAATAGTGAAATTAGAATCCAAAAATAGCAAAATTGGAATCCAAAAATAGTGAAATTAGAACTCCATTGCGTCCAATAACAACAATATTAGAATCCAAAAATAGTGATATTGGAACTCCATTGCGTCCAATAACAACAATATTGGAATCCAATAGTACTACTAATGGAATCTAGTAATAGTAATAATGGAATCCAATAGTAACAAAAACAAAATCCATTATAAACAAAAAGTGATAAATTTCTACCAAAATTTGTAATATTGGAGTCTAGATTCACTGGAATATGGCTTGATTTAATGAACTAATCATTTTATGGATAATATGAAGGTAGTGTCTGTTGGGGAGATGCACCAAATAGAATGGTTTTTTCTCTACCAATATTATCAAGAGAGTAAAACATGCTTGTTGAGGGAAGCAAAGCTCCTACGAACTTTCTCATAGAGAATAATGTGAGCAAAAATGATGGCGGTGTGGAGTTTTTGATGTATATTATAATTAGTGAACAAAGGGATGTTAGGTTGTGTAACACATATAAAAATTGGATGGTGTATAGCCTTGATATGGCAAGATCATGTGGAAGATGAGATGGTAGAAACAATACAAGCTAAAAAATTCAAATATATAATGGGGGTAGTTGTCTTATGAGGTGGTGAATGTGGTTATTTTCGTAAGGGGCATCACTATAAAAAATAAAGAGTTGTCATATTATGTGTGTGGAAGAAGGTGAAGAATGAAATACTTCTTGCCTTGGATGTTTTATGTTCAAGAGGAATGGGAACATGAGGGATACATCTAACTCTACATGAGAAGACATGGTTGTCTAGAGTCATCCACTATAAAGGAGGAACAATCACTACATGGTGCTAACTATGATTGAGAGAAAAACATGAAAATAACATGAACTAAGGGTTTTTAGTTGATTTATCTTGAACAAGATCCATGAAGATGTTTTGGTATAATGTTCTATAAAGTAATTGTTTGTTGTCCCACAAATCTGTAAGTGTCTTTACGTTGTTTGATCGGAGTTCTTGTAACTAAAATAATGAAATTGTAATTTGTGAGTGTTGCAAGGTGGTTGGTGGAAGTTTTAATGAATTTTTTGGGATCAAAAGCCACGTGTTTAAATGTATGGAGTTCAACTTATTGGACGATTTTCCATGTTTGTTTTAATTGATTAATTTATAAGTTGTTTTGACAAAATGTGATGGGGTGTGATCAAAATTAACTACTTGTTAGAAAACAGAAGTTTTAAATGTTAATTGTTCAATTGCATGAAAAATTAAATTAACAATCAATAACTTTTTTAAGATATTGGGTAAATAGAGGATTTTGCTAGGGGCCCTACCCTATTACAAAAATGATCTAACATCCAAATATAACATTTTACAATACAAGAAGCAAGTTTAGATCAAAAATAAAACATACGGTGAAAAAAGCACAAAACCAGCTCAATTACAGTCACAATACAAACCAAGTGTAGCCATAACCTAACCAAAATATAGTAAAATAAACATTTTCATTTCAGATTATGCACTTGGCTAAAAATATGTAAAAGGTCTTTCATATATTGATCTCTCTTCACAGCCTTCCTTTTCCTTTCTTCCTCTCTAATGTTGCCTTTACATCCCTTGATGTTAAGATCTTTCAAAATAGAATTTAGGATGACAGTTTGGAATTTAAAACCATCAACCATAAGATTACACTTGTTCTCAACTCCTTTTATCTTAACCTCCATCTCTTTCAGGTCTGATTGTCCTTGCCTATGTTATTGTTGTTGAGTTCTTTGACATTCCCTTGATAAATATGATGCCCTTTTCGTTCCACTTAATAACATCCTTTTAATATTCCAGCTCATTGTGGACATAATCTTTGATATCCTTCTCATTGTTCTTGCCAAGGCTTAGGAGGATCCTATAAGCCATATCCCTTTCAATTCCATGTTGAGATTTTTCGAGAGTAGAACTAGGGCCTTCAACACTTTTAAATTTGTTAGATCCATTTCTCGGCACCCTGATCAAGCTAATATCCTCCCCATGTATCTTATCATTTTTAGGTGCAAAGGTGGAGGGAAGGGAGGGTGTGGGATTTGGCCTAGGTTTTTGGCTCATGAAATGAATGCAAATGAGAAGAATAACAACCTAGTGAAGGGGATAAACCCCTTTCCCCATTGCACTTCCTTGATAGAGTTTTCAAGAGACATAAGAATATGAAATGAAAGACTCATTAGGTAGTTTCTTCTAAAATGGTTCAACAACACCCAATGGTAGGTATTTATGTGATGGATTCTCCCTTCAGGGGTTAAATACTTAATAATGATTCTAGAAAAATCATCATACGGGCTGGGAATAAATGAATGGAGGAAGCCCCCAGGGGATTTGTTGAAGTTTTTCTCCTTCATCTAAGAATGTATACTCTTCTTCGTCTCTGTTGCATTTGTTTTTGACAATTTTTATGCCATGTGTACTCATCCTCGTGATTTGAGCGATGAGACCTTCGAGAGATTAAAAATATCTTCCCCCTTAACTACATTATTTTATCTTTCAATGCAGCGGAAAAATCCATTGAAATATGTGGGTCATGCCTACGAATCCTTTCAAGAAAAGTGGAAAAACTTCCTGCACCCAAAGTATGTTTCAAAGTTTTCATTTTCCTTCCATCCTTTCTTGAACAGGGCTCAACTTGGTAGGGTTTTCCACCCATCTTATCCCAAAAATTCCACACATTGAGTCTGAAATATGGAGTAGAATTCAAACTAAAAACTCATGATCTCCTAGAGCTAAAACACCCATAAATAAATGGGCTCACGAGTAAGTGGATCATGCCAACATAAAACCGTATCCACAAGAAGATATGAGTCAATATTGTAAGTGCCTTTTGGTACTTTCATGACTTACTAAATTCATTACTTCTAAAGGGGTGTTAAGGATCCTAAACCAATGATGAAGAATAGTGAAATTAACCCCAATGTTGGCATAAATATCCACTCTTTGTAAATTAACAATCAATACTCTTTTTCACTACTATAATTGATAAAATGTAAATTGTTATGTTTTTGTTGTTTTCATGATGGTAAAAGATGCAGTAATGAAAATAAATCTACATTAACAAGAGATATTTTCCAATTATCTAGAGAGATAAAATGCAATAAATAGAAGCAAAAATCCTTCATATATAATTGGTGTTTTCAAATCTAACCTATGTATTTGTGAGATGCAAATTTCTAATCTAGATACTCTTTTTATAGAAAAATGATTGATAAGGTGCGATTCACAATCTAAAATGTGCATGAGATGACCTAAGGTTGAAGATTTGATGAAAAACCTAATGCAAACTAAAATATAAATGTGTTTGGTCTAATCTATCAACAATATAAAAACAAATCTAATGGTTAAGCCCTTTTTATGTTTTGTATGGTTTACAGATGCAATTTCTAAAATTAGACTAATTTAGAGCTTGAATAAGATATATTACTTTTCAAAGTAAATCCAAGGTCTAATTTAATAGATAAGAGAAGCTTAAAGAAATGTGAGACTCATAATTCTAAGTTATAAACATGAAATTGAGAAAAATAATATAATCTATATCTTTTTAACTTGTATTTTCAATGGGTTTCTATTAAGTCTAATGAAATAAATTTAATATAAAACAATCCATGTAAATATAAAAATTAATACAAATCCAACCCCTTTTGTAAGAAAAAGGGAGCTACATTTGGAATTTCCTTGTCTATACGCTAAAAAAACTACTCCATTTGATGCTCATTGTGATTGGTATGATGATAGTGGGTGGTAGGAAGAGATCGGGTGTTGGATATACTATATAAGAAGAATAAACAATAGATTTATGGATGGTTCAATGGGGTAAAAATATTGGTATGGAAGCCCTTTTATTATCTTTGTGGATAATAACAAAACAATATCCTCGTGGGTGGTTTTTATGCGAAGAAATCTCCTTGAGCTTTCTCTCTCTCTCTCTCTCTCTAAATCAAGATAATATTAGCGGTAGTGTTATTTGGATAAAAATTCAAAATTATGGGGGTAAAAAATGAGCACTTGATTTTCCTAAATAGAAAATCCTTTATAAGATCTAAAACTCAAGATCAAAATAAAGATCTATGGTCAAGATTATATCACTAGGTGATGAAATCAAGTGCAATCGGGTAGGGGTAGTGAATTGGGCATTAAAAATGAGGCAAAGTACATATATGGTCTAAATTTAAGATACAAAATTACATGTCAATAAGAGGATAAGAGAAAAATTCTCAAAAATGTAATTACAAATTTTAGTAGGAGGTGGTTGTACAACTACCACAATAGGTGATGGAATCGATGGTTGGTAAATTCAAACCGTCACGGGAAGAAGAAAAATTGCCATAGACAAAAATGGAATTGCTGATTTATAAAGCAGAACCACCATGAGCGAAATTAAAATTGTTGCATATGGAAATGGAACTATCGTGGTGGGAGGTGCAGCCACCATAGTGAGGGATGGTACTACTATGGAAGTAGCATGCCAAGTAAAAAAGGGGTATAAAAAGAGGGAAAAGAGCAAGGCCTTCAAAATGGTCCATAAGGGGCTACTGAGATGAACAAAAAGGGGAAAATGGTAAAGAAGGGATCATGCAAGTGGCATGAGTATTTCAAAATATCTTGTCATGTTTATGGATATCCTTATCATTATCATTGGGTTTTTAAATATTGGGTGTGCAAAATGGGGTGCATAAAAATTACCTCGTCGGGAATCAATTCTTCCATGAATAGGATAGGGTGTGATGCTCAATAAGTAAGCATTGAAACCAAAAAAAAGAGAACTTACCTTTCTTACCTTGTAGTGAAGCAAAGCCAAATGTGGCCCCCTTCCACCTATAAGGAAAAACATGGGAAAATTAAGTGCGGTATATAAAAGAAAAGTAAAGAAATGAGTACATAGTCATAATCGAATAGAGTACTCACCATTTGAGCGGGGTTAGATAATTACTATCTTTTCACCCATGTTAGTTACTTGGAAAACTCGAAAAACACAACTATACAACAAATATGCATGAAAGGGGAGAAAAAATGAACACCAAATAGCCTTGTGACCTCTATAGAATCCAAAGTGGAGTGAACTAATGAAAAATACCAAAAATAGTAACTTTACAAAATTTGGAGACAACACCTATATATTCAATATTTTATGAAAATTTGAATTCATTTGTGTAAACAATAATAATGTTTTTGAGCTTTAGAGAAGCAATGATAGTTTTGTGAATGGAGATAGGTTATGTGTTTATGACAATGACATGATGGCAGGGATACCAATGACAACGAGAAGAGTGAGAAGACATGTGAGTTATATGCATTGTTTTGTTTGGAGAGAAAATTAGTTTTGCTCATATGTGTAGTTTTGTTTTGTATGATGTTCGTGTAGAAATGTTGAGTAGGATGGGCAGACTAGGAAAATGTTAAAAAAATGAATTATTGAGGGGTTTTGGGGTAGTTTTTCCATTTTTAGATTTTAGGTTTGACATCATGAAACCATTAATTTTATGACAGAACCACCGAGTTTCATGAAAAAATTGTCGGTCTAAGCAAATTGACGGCTACAAGTTTGATAATGTTGAATGTGTAAACGTTGTGGAAGTGTCACAATCATGGCTAATGGAAACACATTTGACACTATTGAGCACAAAATTTTCTATGGTGAACACACCACCGTTGCATGTAGGAAGTGACAGGTTATGTGTTATGTGGTTAGAATTTTGTGTAAAACTTATTTTTTCTCACATTGGACCTAACTAGCTTATGTTTTTAGTTGCCTTAGATGGTTGTAGGGGAGATGTGAGATGAATTCATGGCAAAGATATTGATTTGCTATAGGGAGCTATAGGTTATCTCACTCCACAAGAGACAATGCTTTTGGACCACTCAAGGATCCCAAAGCTAGTAGAGACACACTTGGTTGCCAATAGTGAACAAAATCTTATGTCATGTTCTAACTTATTGGGATGCGACCATAATAGATTATGGTTTTCATTGGTGGCAAGAGAGTGGAATATTACTTTAGAGGAAATTAATCAAATTATAGGTCTCTTGGTTATAAGAGAGATGAGATAGTGATAATTAATATAGGGGAAACCCAAATCTTAGAGTGGACTAATTACTTTGGAGATGCACAAACACCTAATGAGAGCACCAAACAGGGGTTAGACTATCAGGGGTGAGGAATGCTCACATTATTAACTTCTACAAGGTGATTATAATTATCTTGTTATCACACATGGTTATGGACAAGGGGACATATCACATATTTTATTGTTGTGCCCTTATCGTGAGGGAGATTGAGGAACACAAATGTCATTTTAGTTGGGATTTTGACATGTTATCCCATACATATAAGGAATTGTACAGGATAGTGAGGTTGGGGATTCAAGGATTTATTCACCCCACTTCAATGATGAGTTCAGTATATGAGAAGTTCAAATTATATACTAGGACAAAGTGCCATCAGGCCTAGCTAGGGACATCAAACCACACCATTAGGGAATATGTCCCCTTCATAAATACTATGTGGGAAGTGGCAATATTAATTGATGTCGAACTTATTGTATATCCTTATGTGGATATGAGAGGATTTTGAATAGGAGAATGAGCTTCATTGATGGTGTTCTCCTTGCGGGGAAGGTGAAGGATAGGTTGGGTTACATCGAGGTGCACCAATGAGAAGGGTGCCCTTATAATTTGTACAACCATTAATGTCATCTCTTCTAAATATACTTGTAATATATCATGGTGCTCATGATTGAAAAGATGTTAACTTAGGGATATTAAAGTGGAAGCCATTGATGTCGGGGTCCTCATTGTGTCCAATGGGGAGGGGGTATTCCAACCTCATAAGAGAGGTTGACGGAGTAGAGTGTGTAACACTTGCCACTACCAAGGTGGATAAAGCCACCGGGCAAAAACTTTATAGTAAATAATGGTCATAAAAGAAACATGGAATACATAGGGGTAGGGATCATTGTTGATGCAAATATCACACCCAATTGGTAGAGAGTATGGGGAGCCAGGAGGAGGAAAACAACTATGAGCCTTATAATGTGGGGTCAAACCTATTTTATTAGGTAGGGGGTCTATGTAGGTCTAATTTGATTTGTTTTATTTTTTCACATTTATCTTTGATTAGATTCCTAATGTTATATTATCGGGATTATCATTTCTAGTGTTAGTGGTATTTTTATGGATATGTTTCTAACTTTATCATTCTTCTCTCTCTGTGTGTGTAAAGAATACCATTGAGTGGAGGTAGTTGATCAAGGATACCTTGGTAGACATGTTTTCTCTAGCCTCGAGGAATGTTGTAGATGAGATACAAGTAAATCATGGGCTTCCTTATAGTGTTGGAAAAACACATTTTCCTTCACCATCAGCTATCATGAAGTACATCTCTCTTGGCCATTGAGAGGCGGAGGCACATACACTAAAGAAGGTGATGTGTTAATGGTTAGGTGGGTATTGGGATACATCTAATTGGAGGAAAATGACATAGATGACACTGCAAACCACTTGAGTGGATCTTGTTATATGAGTAGATCGAGGAGTCCTCACCACTCTATAGTTGGATCTCAAAGGTAGAGGAATAGGAGTACTCAACATTTTGTGGGAGGATTAGACCAATGATTCTATACTTTTAGTTATCCTACTAGTATCTACTATACATGGAGGCACTTATATGCCCCATTTTTTTATATTTATGATTTTTGGGACCACACTTGCCCCCTCAATGTGGATGTGATGACATGATTGTACTAAAATTTGACTCAAGATAAACATGCACACATGTGTGTATGTATGTATATGTTTGATTTTAGTTACATGGTGTTATGATACTCTGCGTTTCCATTCTCCCGATTTTGTGATTTTTCTTATTTATGCATGTATGCAATTTAATGGATAATAGGATGGATATGAAAGATGTTTATAACTAGAAATACAAAAATATATGATAATACACTGGATGTTAAATAGGCATGCAATGAAAAACTATTTTATAGGTGAGATAAAGATGTGTGATCATATGGATGACATTTTTAGAGTGGATGGAAAAGGGATAAATAGTCAAAGATGGAGGTAGGTAAGGAAATAATAGAAAAAGGAGATGAAAAAATAATGTTAAATGAAAAAATCAAGTACATGACTAGATAATAATCCTAATGTAGGATTAGGAAACTCTTAGGGAACGATAAGATTGTGGATCAATACACAAGTCTAGGTTTAAAATTTTTGGTGTCTAGTTGTGACAAGATGGGTAATATGGATCTTAACTCTATTTTTGACCATGAATGACTAGCTTTCTCTAGGATTGGGGAAATCTCATTACTTAAAATTTTCTCTTTCCTCATGCATATATATATATATATATATATCATGACCCCCTATGTCTTTCCTTATGTGACCAAGAAGAACATATGATCATCACTAGATATTAGACATGGGATAGTAAGGGTGTCACTCCCAAATATTAATCTCACACGACTAAGAAGATGTGTGGGATCAACACTAGAAAATAAAAAAGGGTAAGCAATGTAGTATATTTTATGATTTATTTTGGATATATTTATTTTCTTCCTTTTGAGGTTAATATGAGACCTTTTTCCCATGCCCGAAACCCACATAACTACTAAGATACAAGGGATCATCACTGAAATATGGGATAGGTGACAAATACCTATGGAGAAGAAATATACTAATGTTTTATGCTTGAGAGAGAGAATGTAGGGAAGTATGTCATGAAAAAGTCTTTAGAACTCTACATGGACCGAACTATTTATGTCTAACTAAGTTATTCTAGGGAATAAGGGATCGTGACACAAAACGACAAGAGACTAAAGTTCTAGCGTGAATATGATTTGGATGCTACTAGAGAATATTGAAGTGGTAATGAGCCAATGGAAATTATAGAAATGGAGGAATAATACATCTTACAAAAGAGGAAAACTAGATCTCAACATTAAACAATTTTAACAAGCTTGCAAAGATGATGAACATGGAAGTGATAGAAAATGAAAGATGTAGTCACTTTGAATCACACACTTGGAATCATTATTTAGTCCTGTCTCATACTACTATTCAATGGTTCTTGAGTGAAGACAGTAATAATCAACCCATCTCTTTGGCCATTTTTACATTACTTGTCATATTTACGAGCTTACACTGTACTTAACTAGCCTGTATTGTCATTCTACATTTTTACCTTTATCGACTAGGGCACCCCAAGAAACTGGTCCCCTATGGGGTTCCCCAATCCTCTTTGCACTTTACTCTCACCTTTTGGGAAATTTCTATCTATTTGATCTTTCTATCTTTTTGGTGGTCAGCCTTTTCGGGGTTAATTACTAAATTAGAACAAGATAACTATATAAATATAAAGTTATGTGACCATAATGAGGGACCAAGCACTAAGCACCTACTATCACCATCTAGAGTTACATCCATCAATGGCTCCTAAAGCTACATTTGCATCCATCTAGCTCCATCACAAGGCATACAAGGTCGGTTCATCTGCATCAAAATTCATAGGAGGGGAGTCTATTGTTTCCATGCACACATTTACTACATTCTACATCTAGTTATTTTCTCGCTACTTCACAAAGTGCGAGTGACATCGAGAAACTTAGGGCATGATTTACACACACAAACCTAGAACTAAATTGGGTCTAAGATTTAGTGCAACGCTCAGTTAGTAAGTCCACCATTGTGGCCACTGAGGAAAATATGACCCCTTCATATGCATCTTTATTTTCTAGGTTTTGATGCTTTGTTTGGGGTTTTTGTAAGTGATTAGTTATTGTAACTCTTAAAATAACATTGGACATAGTTTCGTGACATTAGTATGATAGAAAGTAAATAAAGGTGAACATCTAATGACACCTCAAAGTATTTTTTTAGGCCATTTTCACGAGTAGGGCACCTAGATCTCAAACTAGGGCACCCACGGGCGCCCCTATCCCTTTCCGTGCACCTCTGTCCAGTTAGAGAGCTCAGATCTATACTTTCTCAGGATTCTGTGTGGTTGTTTCCTCCTATTGTTTACCCGTTTACACACGGGACACGATTACACACCTTCTACGAATCCGCTAAGGACTTCTTAACCCTCTCTTACAAATTAGGGCTTTATCTTTTACTTGCTTAGTTTCTTGAGTAATTTCTGTATTGCATTATTTCATTTATTTCTTGCTTCCTACAACATCAAATTAGGATAGGATATTATATTTTTTTAGCATAATCATTTTGGTGAACCTGTACTCGATCTTCACACTTTTAGGATCCTCACTCTTTTCTTGTCATCCTAGAGTATAGTCATCATGAGTATCTCAATCAATGATTACTTACTTGCAAATCCTAATTTAAGGCATAGAGTTTAACATCTTATTGCTACTACCGCATTCATGTTGATATGCATCCTGAATCAAGTGTATAAAACCTTTGTAGATGCATTTTCCCAACACATAGCATTCAAATATAATCCTTCCGCTGGTGTTAACACTTTTGACAATGACCCACCCTTGCATATTATGATTCACATCTACAATATAGGTGTTAAGCATACTTTAGTTAACAATGGATATGAAATCAAATTATATACCATGTAATTCATTGAGAAGATAGGTATTTTCACTCACGATGTTAGTCCATCTTGTCTTTCACTGCATGCATATGATGGTTATGTTTGTCCATGTGTTAGTCACATTACATTACCTATCACTATAGGGCCAAAAACTATTAACATTGTGTTCTTTGTCATCGATTTTCTGGTCTCCTATAACTATTTACTTGGTAGACCATGGGTCCATGCCATGTAATCCATCACTTCTATTGTACATCATAGTGTGAAGTTCATACATGAAAATGTCGAATATAGTGTCTTTCATGACGTGATGCTTACAAATATTGTGACCAAGATCCTAATACTACTCTTCCTATTCCACACACTGATACTACAAGATGATCCTCAACCAATGGACGAAATACCTCATTTGCCACCACTTGAAGGTGTTATTTGTGTCATTGATGTGGTTTCTTCCACTCCACTACCTCCCCCTACCACTACTACTATTATGGTCATTTATCAGGGGCCTCTCTCTACATCAGATGTTGTTTTAGTTCCTCCACCTTCTCACATGTCATCTTCATCACTGTGACCTCCCTTCACATGCACACTTTTCATAAATGATTCATATTGGGAACATATTCCATTTGATCCTACTTATGATGACACTATATGTTCACATGATGGCTTAGCTAGACTTGGATTCAATTTTGAGGATCTTTATCCTCCAACACATAATCCTCATCTGTATTATGGATTCATCACTATCATTATGCCACTTATGGTCTAGGCATATTCCATCTCACAAGTATACCTTCTTCCGTGTATACCTCCTTCTACCCAATCATATTAGGATAGTCTTGGCTTACATATATAGGAGGTACATTAGACCACGATCATACGGATATATCATTTCCCATGCCCTTTGGTCATGTATTCATTTACAATAGTTATTTTCTTGGCTATACACAAGAATATCACTCATTGGTATATGCATGGAGGTCCCTTACCACCATTCACTGATGAGGAATATTCTATGGGAATGTATTATTTATGCCTCTCGTGGCTCATTTCACGACCAACCCATCACTATATCTTATTAGGTTTTCGATGTAGAACCCTATGTCTTTGATCCAAACACCGACGATCTACTTGATGATATTACTTGATTTTGTCACTTCCTTATACACTTGGGGGAATAACATCCATTCCCCTCCCATCCTAGCATTAACACATGTATCATACTCACAATTACATGCATTCACATTATAGCATTCACATAGTCATCTCATAATAGATATAATGTCATTTATCGATGAAACACTCTTATGCTTGGTTCACTACTTGAATGTTGAGGGAATTATATTCACATGGACCCCACACATTTTAGAGTAGTCACTACACATTAGGAATCACATATCATCACACATCATCTACACATTATACACCACATTCCAAGCTATAAGTATTCTACATTTTCATACATCCTACATTTTACATCTTTTCCTACACACATCACTCCATAGTTATTGTATATTATGTGTTTTTATACCTCATACATGTCCTCTAATATTGTGTATTATATCTAATATCATACACATATTAGGTCATCTACACATACTCTATTACATGTTACCACACATAGTACACATTTTACATATTCACTTCTACATGCTGCACTCACTACCCGATGACACACTCTAGTCTCATGGTCTATATTGGACTATTGAGGGTATACAACAAAATGAACCACATCACAATCACATGTTCATCATTCATTCTTATTTTTATCATGAGACATTCCTAGGATTAGTGATATACATTTTAGGCTATAGGGTCACTCTACATTATCTCGTGATCGGCTACATCATCGCATTCTCTTGCATTGTTTAGTGGTATACAATTTAGGATAAATCACCACCTCATTTTTATTCATCTTGTCATGATATACGCTTAAGCTATAGATTCATGTGTACATTTCATCATTATGTTGCATCTCATCACCATACACATCATCACAACGTGCTACACACAACACATAGTTTGATCATTTCCCGATGACACACTCTCATTTTTAGTTCATTCTTGACTACTGAGGGGGCATACTAAATGAACCTCACTACATATAATTCCATTCACTCAGGGGGCACATAGCTCCTATCGTTCACTTTTCATTCCATTCCTTCCATCCATAGCATACATTTGTATTTTATGGTTGCATTTAATTTTTCTTGCACTTGCTTTTACATGTTCACTTTACTACACATGTTAAATAGATCTCTCATATGCCATTATATTTACCATACAAACATGCACATTCATATGATTTTCTAGATGTGATCACGTATACTGAGCTTCTACATGTAACATCGATGTTTAACACATTACCTACTAGGGGCATCCAAATTTTTCACTACAGGTGTTATTGTTTCATTTTGTACTTAGCAATTTCCATTATTAGATTATTCATGCCTTGACATACTTGTTATTTTTCTAACATGCTAACAGTGCTTCATGTGCAAAATTTGTTATGCAGGGATATTTTCTTCCATACTTGTTTGTTTGTTTGTTGTTTCTTGTATTGGTTGTGGTATTTTTCCTTTGTATTGTGTGCACACTTGTTTGTTTGTGGCCATTGTGGCCTTGAGTGTATTTTGACACCATGAGTGGTGTCCCATGTTTGCAACCTAATTTTCATGGTCTATGATTATCTTCTTGGGTGTTTACATTGTTTACTCATGTTATAGCTTATACATTTTTTTTTGGCTTATACTTGTTCTCTACATGCATGTTTGTTCATACTAACACTTGTTTTCTAGCCACTTGTTTGTGTGTGCCTTGGTATTTACCAAGCACATTCCCTTCCCCTATAGGAAATATTTTCAGATTACGGTTGAACTTATTTTGGGGCTGCATTCTCCTATCCATGACATCACATGCACCCCCAAAGAGGGGGGAATCATTTGGGTTTACACACTACACAACACAATATCGGTACAATTCAATCTACAAGTCGGTCTGAGTCTAGTCCATAGTTTAGTCTGATTCAGTGTATGATTTTTCGTTCCATGACACAATTCAGTTTACAACAAGTGGGTTCAGACCAGTCTATGAACCCCATACACAATGGATTTTATAGGGTAGATTGTCCTTAACATTATGGGGAGAAGTTACAGGTTAGAGGAACATTAGACTTTCCTCCCTACACTTCTTTGGCAGTGGCATCGGATCACCCAAAAAACTAGAAAATATAGAGATATCTTCACCAATCTTAAGGAAACAATTACAGGTTGGATAATAACACAAATTTCTCCCTACACTTCTTCGGCCGGCCACAATGGTGCGAGATCACCCAAAAACTCACACTTCACCGATAGTTACAAGATATCCTTTCTACACCCTTTTGTCTCATCACGGATCAGGTGCACATGTTCCTTTTTCATTGTCATTTTCATACTATTTTTACATGTTTCTTTACATATATACATGTGTTTTTACACATATACATGCATATTTGACTACTTGATTGTCTTCTCTTTTGCGGTCTATCCATATGGGAAGCAAGTAGTCAATAAAAACACACACATGGTGGGTACATCACACACACAATACTAACCATGTAGGTACATTACACACATTGACATCTACACATGCACTTTCACCTTAGGTTCACTTTCATCACCTTTTACACTTTTGCATCTTTAGTCTCCATGATCCATCTTTTTCACTCCACACTTTATCTAGTTCTTCGACACATTTGCTACATCACTCTACATGGATTATCGGGTATGTATTATTATCTAGTTTATGTTATTCTGGGATTTTAGATCACCCGACATAAAGTGGGGAAAATGTAGTCACTAAATCATGCACTTGGAGTCATTATTTAGTCTTGGTCTCATACTATTATTCATATGGTTCTTGAGTGAAGAGATTAATAATTAACCCATTTCTTTGGCCATTTTTATATTGCTTTCTATCGTATTTTTGAGCTTACACCGAACTTTCCCGGTATTTATTTTCATTCTACATTTTTTTCTATTTTGACTAGGGAAACCCATCCAGGACTCGGGCAGCGCCTAGGCATCCAAGTCCTCTATGGGGAACCCCGATCCTCTTTACACTTTACTCTCACCTTTTGGGCACTTTCTAGTAGTTTGAGATTTCTATATTTTTGGTGGTCGACATTTTTGGGGTTAATTACAAAATTAAAACAAGAGAACCATATAAATATAAGTTTATATAACCATAATGAGGGACCAAACACTACACATCTACTATCACCATCTAGAGTTGCATCCATAAAAGGTAACTAAAGATATATTTGTATCAATATAGATCCATCCTTTGGACATACAAGGTTGGTTCATCTACATCACACTTCATAGGAGGGGATTCTATTGTTTCCATGCTTATATTTACTATAGTCTACATCTAGTTATTTACTCACTACTTCATAAAGTGCGACTGGCACAAGAGAAACCTAGGGCATGATTTGCGCACACACACCTAGAACTACATTGGGTATGAGATGTAGTGTAACACTTAGTTAGTAAGTCCACCATTGTGGTCACTTGAGGATAGTCTGAACCCTTCATATGCATCTTTATTTTTAGGGTTTTGATGCTTTTCTTTGGGGTTTTTATAGGTGATTATTGATTGTAGATCTTAAAATGACATCCGATGCGGTTTAGTGACATTAGTGTGATAGGAAGTAAATAAAGACAAACATTTAATGATACCTCAAAGGAGGTTTTCATGCCATTTCCATGAGACTAAGGAATCAAGATCTCAAACTAGGGCTCCCACGGGTGCCCCTATCCCTTTCTAGGTGACCTTAGTCTAGTTAGAGAGCTCATATCTGTACTTTCTCAGGCTTCTATGTGGTCGTTTTCTCCTCATGTTTACTTGGTTTACATTGTAACACGGTTCCGTAACTTCAAATCGAGATAAGGACTTCTTAATCCTCTCTTACACATTAGGGTTTTATCTTTCACTTGCTTAATTACTTGAGTAATTTTTGTATTTCATTTATTTACTACTCATATAACATCTTATTAGGCTAGGATATTACATTTTAGCATAATCACAAGATGAAAAAGTATAAATGGTGTGTAAAATCTGAAACTAAACATAATAACATTTGAGGTGGAGAGAATTGATATACCCTCCAAATTTGTCACCCTCAAGTACGTAGAGGTGAAAATTCCCATTTTAAAGTTCGTAGTGACTAATTAAGATCCTAACTAGTTTGGCTGAGCTTATAACCCTCATTGTTATTCTTGTCTATACGATTGTTCCTGGAAGAACACAAGATGGCCAAATTTGGATAGGATGTTTGTGAATGATTTGATTGTATATTTAGGCAATATGGGTATCATATACCTCATGTTGTTGCATGAATTTGAGATGGTTCTCATCTAGAATCTCATGGGTAGAAAAATGTGATTATATGTACTCATCCTCATCTATGATACCCTAAAGAGAGACTTACGGGTTAGGGAGATGAACTTCCAATGGAAGGACAACTTTGGCACAAAATATGAGAGAGAATGTGGTAGCACCTATATGTATGCATATGTTACTCCTTAATGCTATAATGTGATATATAGTTTTAGGTGACAATCCCTCTTATTTCTCTCGAATTTTTAAAGACTAATAGATTTTAATGTTTTGTTTAATGCCCCACCTTGTCCATTCTATTTAGGATTATAGAGAGCGCGAGTGTGGTGTGATATAAAAACCTTCTTACACAAATGTTGCATATCGGGATTATTGGAGGAGCTCCCATTTTTGTAAATGATGACTTAAAACACTCCAAAACTACAAATAATTTGATTTAGGTTGAATTTTCCTATAACTCATCCAATGATATTGGTTAAAGGAATTGTATTTTACCATTTCATAAAATATTGATTGGAATTAATTATGAAATTTTTCTCATCGGTAGAGGTAGGCATCAATTTTCTAATTAGGTCCGGGCCCCATGTGGAAAAGGGCCCTGGTGTAAAAATAGGTCAAATCTCATGTGTCGGTATGTGTATGACATAGACAAAATCCTAGCATTTGGGACACTTCCTAACATACTTGATTGTGTCACTTTCGAAATTTGGGCAAAAATAACCCTTACTATGATATTTTTGGGTAGTCATGTGGCCATTGAAGTGGTGATACAAGCCTCATCATGAAATTGAAACAAAAATCATTTGGACTCTTTTAATGTATGATTTATTCTAGTTGAAATCTTCACACATTTTTGTGAATTTCCCAAAGTATATTGAGTAACCGAGACCATTCCATCTTTTTCCTGTCAATTTGTGAACTTATTTTATAGTTTCATGGGCCTAAATGTCATAATTGTGTCATATCTCAACCTTGTTGCATGATTTTAAACTAACATCGTAATTTTTCCTTTGATTTCTTCATACCTTGATAAAGTTGCAAGTTTAATGGTGTGGGTAATTATTTTTAAATCTCAATCTTCTTATCAAACGTTCGAATTGGAGTTGTCCATGTAAAGGAATTGGTCTTTTTGCAATTTTGCAAGTATGCATTTTTGCAAATTTGCAAATTGCATTTCTACCCCCGAAGCATGCAAAATGGAATATTCAAAGTATTAGGGGAAAGTGGAGCGTTAAAGAAATTTTGTATTTTTTGCAAAATTGCAAGTTCCAAATACAAGCCCAAACCCCACAAAAGGAATATTTAGGGAATATTCCTTCACCCACTTAATTTTATGAAGAATTCAAAGTTGATGCAAACTACAAGTTGTAAGTTCATCCCCAAGTTCGAAAAGGAATATTTTGGGAATATGGAAGCTGTGGAGTAAAAATGCTACTTTGCATATTTTCGAGTTCACAACTTTGTAGTTGTTGAAATATTCCAAATTGTACTTTTGTCCCCAAAGTCGATAAGGGACACATGTCACAATATTGTAACTATATTCAAGAAATTTTCCTTTACTATTTTACAGTTTCCATCTTTGCATTTTTGCAAGTTTGCAAACATAAAATTCATCCATGAGCCATGAAATGGAATATTCTATAGATCTCAAAACCATGAAATGAAACTTCACATTTGTCGTGAGATTGCAAGTTACACTTTCACTTGTAACAAACCGTTACACCAAAACCCCCGAGGCGTTATTGAAATCCACACATGAGGATCATAACATCCCACCACACTTCCGCAACCTAGACCCCGAGCTAGATTTGTGCTTGTATAGTGGGACTACTCCCTACCCTATACAAACCCCGGGAAAACTTGTAATGCCGGCGTAGCCACCATGCCGGGACTCGAACCTGGGTGGTTTTTTTGATACCAAATGTAATGAACCGTTACACTAAAACCTCGAGGTGTTAGTGAAATCCACACATGAGGATCATAACATGACTTCAAAACCTCCGACATAATTGATACATGCTAGTATCTCAAAAAATTTGTAAAGGAAATCAACTTTGTGTTTCATAGGTTTGTAGCTTTATAAAACCTCGACACCCAAGAAAGGTGACTAAGTATGAGAAAGGCTGTGAAGACACCACGTAAGATGATTGTAAAGCCCAAGCCAATGAGAAAAATATAAGTCATCTAAGTGAAATCAAATGTGGCCAATCTATCCACTTGTAAGTCTGAAATTTAAATTTGATGATAAAATATTGACAACCACAAACGAAAAAGCAATGGAGGTAGGTGCCACCATTAATGAAAGCATGTGTAAGGCAATATATGGTTGAAATTCACAAAAAAATCACTTTGCCTCTAATTTTTGAGTTTGAAGAACACTTTGAAGCCCTAAGGTGAGCATAAGACCAAATTTGTACATTTGAATGGTAAAAATCATTTTGGAGGTTTGAAGACATTATGGTTGTTATTTTAGTTCAAAGGAAAATTATGGTGACGTTTTCATGGGTAAGCATTTTATCGGTGTTTGTGAATGATTTGTGATATTGTGGTGTATTGGTATGCATTGTTAAAAGGGTTGGGTACATATAGACTATTGTAAATATCTCTTTTAGAGACATTTCAACCCCTCACCTTACAAACATGAAGATTCAATTGGCCGATCTCCAAACCACCTCCCAAATCACCTCTGATTTAGACAAAATCATAGACACTAACATTGGAAATGTGAACCTAGCTACATTTCAGTAAAATTTGCATGCAATAGACATGAATGAAATAATGTGGAATATTTATTAGAGTGGAGTCGCTCTAGTCACTTCCTTTTCACCATCTATTCAATATATAAAATTCTTATGGGTGTGTACACAAAAATACAACCCAATAACTAGGGAGGCTAGGGGTGGAAGCAATAGTTTGGTCCTATCTTTAACCACTGAAATTTTTGAGGAATTTCTAGGTTTCCTGATGCATTGGAAGTGGTAGACATATCAATTGAAAATGTAGAAGAGTACTAGAATACAAATAGTGTAAAGTGTTCCAAAATATTGAATAAAAAATGGCTTGAAAATCCAAAAATATCTACCACTAGGATTCCCAAGAAGCTGAATAGGGTTGAATTTGTGGAAGAGATTAGAGACATCATCACTTTTCTAAACATGGTTCATAGGAAAGGATCTTGCATATCCCTATAATGATTGAATGTTCAAATTTATTCAGATAATGCTTATTGGAAATATATAGATTCAATGGGGAGATATTATCAATGATTTCATACACCAAAAAATTCTTAGAATAAAAGTGAAAATTGAGGAGGGATCTACTAAAAAAATGTAATTTTACATGACCTCCTACTTTATGTATGACATTTTTCACCATAGGTCATTCCCTGGGTTGGATAGAGTGAAAGACTTTGGTAATTACAAAGTTTATGATGTATACCCACAATTGAACTTGGATAATTATATCTACAACTTTAGGTTAGTACATGATACTTTATTTTCTCCCTTATATGCTTGTTCAAGCTAGAGTGGGAATATAACATGATATATCCACAAACAAGGAAAGTAATCACTAAATATGGATGTTACTTCATCCAATTCATAACTTTCACTTACATTAGGGTAAGTGGCTTTCATGACACACCTTACATGCTACTAAGGTACTTAGATGATAGATGGAAACGTTTTGAGGTGTCAAGGCAATTGGTAAAAGTAAAAAAATTATTGTAAGAAAGCACAATGCAAATATTAAGATCCCAATCACCAACGGGAGGTACACATCTCTCCTAGCTTGGAAAAACGAGCATAATTACTTTGCAAAAGTTCACTCCTAGGCCCAATTATGACATTAGATGGATAATTCAGAGAGATTTGGGCACTTATTATGACCATGGGCCTCATTATGATGATTTTGGATGGATTGTAAGGAAGACGAGAGCTGAGATTAAGGGACTATTCTAGGATGACCCTCACCCAAGTTGTGGACTACAAGATTGTAGTTGTTCCTCAAGGGATGGAAGATGGAAAGGACTTGGTGAGAAAGTATTACATTGACAAGAAGATATCCTCATAACCCCTCCCAAGTTTTGACTAGAAAAGGCCATAAAGTACCTCATTGCATGATATAGCTTCTCATATTATCAAGATGAATTTAATTTAGCTAACCAAAAAGGAAATTGATTTGGCCCTACAGAACATAAAAGTCCCAAAGGAGTACATGGTAGGTACAACCAAAAGGATATAATATCTCCTTTTTGGAAGGGAGTTGCAAGTTTGGACCCCTTAAAGAGACAATCCCCACATCTTTCTATTATAGATCTAACTTCAAATGATGTGGAGGAACTTAGTGCTACAATAAGCAGACGGGAACCTCTCGTATCAAAATTAACACATATGGTAGAAGAAATAATAGATAAAACCATGTAGGATTCCCCTATTATTACATCCACTCCTCTCCAAGAAGTCCCACACCCAAACTCAAGGCCTAAGACAACTGGGAAAAGGATACCATCCAAGTGGATGTGCCTACTTCTTCCTTAAACAAATCATCTAGTAAAGGAAAACATATAAGATGAAGAGTTTCCCCAAGCTAGCCAAAGATGGGTCCACCATTGGAGACCATCCATGAAGAGGGTGAGGAGGAACCTGTGACCCTACATTTTGTAATAACTAAGAGGGCTAAGGTGGAAACACATACAATAGAAATAACCACATGAACAACAGTTGAAGGGGTCACTTCACAAGTCTAGGCACTTGTTGTAACCCTTAAAGTTCAGAGGTAGTACTTGCTACCCCACCTCCTATGTAACATGAGGTACCTTCCTATGTACCTATTCAAGAGACTCCTGCTAATGTGCCTATTGAAGAAACTTAGATGTAGTATACTTGAAGGAGATGAAAGGTAGGAAACACCAGACCCATCACTTGAGAAAACATTCACTAAGTTTCTACATGGGTTGGATCAAGATGTTGGAGTTGATATTCTCTAAGAAACTATACAAGACACTTTATTTGGGGAGAAGGAAGGAATCCTAACATCACATGAAGTACCTACCACATAAAATGTTATAAGTGGTGAGGTAGAAAAAACCATTAAAGAATGATTTGTTGTAAGTGAGCATGAGTAATCACATGTTGGAGCGTTACCATAAATTTAAACTAAGTAGCCAAAGACCATGGAACCTTCACATACAACTTTGGGAATAGTAGAAAAGGATATTGGAAGTCATGAAATTATGGAAAAATAGGCTCAACATCAAGAGAAGCCACAAGTTGAACAAATCAAGGAACCTTCTCCATCCATAGAAGAAGAGGTTGAGGTTATAATATATATAGATACTAGTTCTCAACCCACTTCAACTATGATGGAGAACAAAGTGAAGGACCATGGTTTAGAAGAAGGAGAAACAAAAGTGCACATTGTTGAGTCCTATGATACACCAAAAGAATGTATTTAAGACTCGGTATCACTCTCATTGCACCCCAAGATTAGATGATAGTTACAAGTGTTTCCCAGTAATAAGAACAAAGGGGCAGGTAACATTTAAGCTGAAATTTTGTTAGGAACAACACTCCTAAGAAAGAGAAAGGTAAAGGTGAAAGTAGAGGAAGCTAACATTCAAAGCATCATCTTCTTAAATACATTAAGGACCCCAAAGAAAGTAAGAATATTATTAATAACAATGGTAGGGGATCAAGGAGAAAGGTTTGTGGAGGTGGCTACCCCCCAAAATTATATATTAAGGGATAAGGCTTCCCCTTTTGATTACCAGGTTACCAAGATCCAACTAAGAAAGCAAACCACTGACGACCTAAAACATGATGTTACAATGGTAGTTTGTGGTCTCTTCCAAAAATTGATAAGGATAAAGAGACTAAGAAGTAGATGAGAGAGAATGTTGATATTTTATCAACCTATGTGTGAAAATGGGTATAATCTCATCGGCAAGAAGAAATAACCATGGCATTTACCTCAAAAGTAATGAAGAATGCCAAGGATTTAATATGTAGAGGAGATGCAACCAAAAAGTGGGAGAAAGAGCTAGTGAAAAGGGGTAGCAAGGTCACTAAGGACATCATTAAATGCCAAAATAAAGTGTCCGAATAGATTGAAGAAAACAAAGCTTTGATTTAAAAATATCGAGATAAGTATTGACTATTAGAATGGGTTACTTCCCAAACTTGAGGCCATAACAAACTTGGGAGATGAAATGGTGGAGAAAGAAGGAATATTCTTTTAGATTGCAGAAGAAGACAATACAAGTACAAAAGGGCCATCAAATAAGAATTTAAACTTTGGAGGGATACATAAACAAGCTCGAAGATATAAGGTAAAAAGCAGGGAAGTATTTAGATGACATAGACTCAAAACTTGAAAGGATGCTCCCATACATGGCATATATACCACATGATCGTAGATGCAGATAGGATGATAAATATTCTTCAACAAAATATTACAGGGGAGTTGAAGCCTTGAAGGATCTTGAATATTCTTATGTACAAAAATTCATTCATTTGGAAGGTGTTGTCAAGCTAAATATCTAGCATATAAAATTGGAATTTTTGGTCATGACAATTAAGCCCACCATTTGAAAACCTCTTCCTCGATCATCGTGAAATCTTCCTCTAGCCATCTCGTTAGCACATGCAGTCCCTCAAGGTTTTTTCCATCCTCATCCTAGCCAAGAATAAAGTACTAAAATGGTTTTAAAGTGTGTTTCATGTTTATTGGATCCAAGTGAGTACACGGTGAGAGTACGCTCTGGGTGGAATAGTGCTCTCCAGAGAACTAAATTGGCTATTTTTAGCCATATTGCATTATAAGGACATCCTCCAAAAGATGACATGGATGACTAAACTCATATGGGAGTTGTAAAAGAGAGAAAAAAATTATGCAAGGTAGTTTATGGGAAGTTTTGGAAGTAATTGATTTCAAAAACAACTTAAGTAAAACCAAGTCTCTATGGACATGGGGAATGAAGGCTTCAATGAAGAAAGTCACCTTGTTCTGAAGACTTTAGGAGTTATGGGAGGAGTTAGGAGATACAAAATAGTCAATTTAAACACTTCACATGATGGACACGTTAATTTTTGTCTATGTCTTCAAGATCTTCCGTGATATCTCAAGTCACTACTAGTGTTCATTCATGCTAAAAGGGTGATTAGTGCCATAACTAAAATTTCAAGATGAATCAATTCTTGAAATTTGTGGTAATGAAATCAATATATTCTTTAGAGTAAAAATCATATAATATTTCACCTCTAAACTCCAACTTTCACTCCCAAGGCAGAAAAGGCAAGTTGCGTGTTCTAATTTCATGTTGGGATGATGACATCAACATCACTTAAAGGCTTGAGCACACTTTTCAAGATAGTATTTACCCTTGATATTTTCCAAATGTGCAAAGGGACATGATGGAAACCAAAGTGAACTACCTCTATGCATGTTTATTTTTCATCACTTAAAACTTATGACTTGAGTGGTTAGGTGAGCTCAATGCAAAAACATGTCCCCTCCTCATGTGTGGCCCCCCTTAGTGCATTTTTAAAGGTAAGATATCCACTATCACTGTACCAATGTGCAAAGAGACATGAGGTAAAAAAATTTGTTCCTCCTTCCATTTGTAAGTTTTCATCTCTTAAAACATCAACTTTAAGTGTTATGAGTGTTAGAGGTGTAAACTCAAGTTCTAGTCAAATATGGTCCCCTCCTCATGACAAGCTCACCCATGGCACATTTTTCAAGGTTTTATGTCCCCTTAAACTTTTCCCAAGGTGTAATGTGACATAAAGGACACAAAGGTGCACTCCCATCTCCTAGCTAGCCTATGGACACATGGAAAACCTCTATTAAGCCTTAAGTGCTAGTTTCCAGCTCCCTACATCTCACTCTCATGAAACCATAAGCTGACACTTGGCATGATATGATACAAATCCCATTTGGGATCCCCTCTTGTCCACTCTATTCCTTTTTCCCCTATTTTTAGGGTGTAACTCCACATCAACCCTCATTCAACCCGATTAAGCCTGTTTGAGTCAAACATGAGTTAAGGTGTGCAAGTAAGATAAAAAGGATTCATGTTCAAACACTTCACCATTTTTGAGTTTCAAATATTCATTTTCCCTCCCAAGATCACTCCCCTTGTTGTTATGCTGTTGAAAATATGTCAAAGACATCATATACTAAAAATGAAAAGTTGTTCATATCTTCCAAAACCTTGTCTCGATACCCGTTAGATTTAACAAATCCTTCTCAAAAGTGCCTTTCAAATGAATCCAACCTTGCATCTAATGGTGGTATACATTAATTTAATGTCCATTAAAATTTTCACATTATAAAATCTTAATTTTCAGATCTAAGAGATTTTGGCGATTGAAATCCTCTAAAAATTGGAGCAAAGCCTCCTTGTGAAATAACAAATTATTTTGAGACCATTCTCATTCCATTCGACACCGAGAAGACCCATTTCTAAAAATAGTAAGCCTTCATAATCTTCACATTATATAAATAGTAAGTACCATAAATAGTGCATTATTTGAGTTTTCATTGCTCCTTGCACATAAAAAACTCAAAAGTGTCAAATTGAGCAACTGGTAACTAAAAATAGACTTCCTACATTAAGGCTTACTAAAAATAGTAAGTGTCAGAATATTGGTCAAGAAACAAGGATGTTGAGTCACCTATGTTGATGAAAGAGCACCTGGATGTGATTGAGATAGTTGGGACATAACAATGATTAGACAAACTCAAGGTTTCACAATACACACTTTTAGTTGAGAACGAGAGTAATTCTTCTATCTAGAAAATAAGACCTTTTCCAATGAGTAATAGATGAGAAAGAAGGTGTTTGAGCATCTTGAGGTTGATTCCATTAAAAAAGGAGACATATTTGTCATGGAGGTGAATCTTGAAGTCAAGAGGAGTAAGGTGATGATCTTCATATCCTAACTCCGACCTTGTGTTCAAAGAGGATCATCATGTTTGTAAGAACAAGCAATCATCTCAAGTTCACATGGTGTAAGTCACTTAATAGTGTTTTTGAACACTTATTCAATGCTTTGGAGTGTGTCCAGTATTTCACACAAGAATGAGATTGTAACCAAAATGTCTCAATCCAACAAAAGGTCAGAGGCAAAAATTCATTGAGGGAGCATTTCCTCCAATATCCATCAATATCATGTTCTTCATCAATATAGGCTCCCCGTTTCACTCTTTTGTCTTATTCACTTAAGTGACTTAATTTTGTATTGTAAAAGTCCCTTTTTAAAAATAAGAAAAGGAATTAATTTCATTCCTAGGGAATGTGAAAGCTCACAAATGGTGGTGAGATGAAAAGTCACATTTGTGGAGAGGAAGATACATTTTGTAAGCTATAAATTGGAATGGTCTCTCCATTTCAAAGGGTTAGAATTTTGTTGTTGTTAATATTTGTATGCAAACAATAAACTACATTATTCTATCTCCTTTTTATGTTCTTCCATACTCTCTACTTTCCAACTTTGCAAGCATTGTAATCTTGGAACTTTGTGTCTTTGATTAATGAATCCATAGAAGTTTGTGTCTCTAATTTATTAGTATTATTATTTCTTGCATGGTTTATTCCCACATATTGAATGTGGACCTACTCTAGTTAATTTCGGTGAGAATCTGCAAGTACATACTCACAATCTTAACTCCCTCTCTTTATTTTCTTACTTCCCTTTACCTCTTTCCAAGAAAATTCCTCCCTTTTACACTATTTTGCCACATGTTTAGTGGAATTTTATTGTGTGATCCCTATCCTAATGGCCACCCAAAATTTCATTTATTCCTTGCATTCAATAAATAGGAGCCTCCCGATACCCAATAAGGAGGGGCCTAGCCCCGTGACCGTTAGTGAAAACCACTAATATGCCTTACAATAAATTATTTCACCAATAGTTTTGGTAACTCTTCCGAGGAATATTTTTCCTTTGTACACCCTTAATAGATCTCTGAAAATTCAATTTTTTTCTAAAACCCATACAAATTTTGAAAACTAAAAATACCAAAAATACTATCTTTTATTTGTGAAAGCCTCATTAATCCCACTAAACAATCTGCATTTTCTAGTTACATTCCTATCTAACACTTTGAGAAAACTAACGAAAAACATATACATGATCTAATCTTGCAAGTGGCATTATTACTCCAAAATTTGAACAACAAGTTGATTTTAGACTTCCTATTATCTAGGTAGCAAGACAAGTTAGGAAATAATTTCTTCCTAAATTTGATCCTAACTTTCCTCTTGAAGATCCCATTAAAGAAGTAGTTGTAGAACCACTTGATATCCTTCCTCCAAAAGAAAAAGAAGAATAAATGGCCTCACATATGCCATGGGTATGGAACATCGGTCCTCTTGCTTTGGCTCCTCCACTATATGAATTACCAAAAAGATCCAGAAAAAACTTTCCCAAGTTCTACGAAGATGGAAAACAACATATATATGATCATATCAATTATTATAACATAACATGTGGTGTTCTTGGAGTGGAACATAAATATGTTTCCATGGAGTTAATTATGGATTGGTTGTAAGATTCCCAGTGTGGAATGGTTTTCCTTGCTTGACACCTCGCTCCATTACTAATTAGGAAGAAATGGAAACTAGGTTTGAAGTAAGATTCAAGACTCTAGAAGATGCCCATGTACTCCTTTCTCAATTAGCTCAAATGAAGAAATAACTGCAAGAAACCATGAGATAATTTGTGGCAAAATTTAACAAGTTTATTAACAAGATTCCTAATGACACTCATCCTATTGCATAAATTCAAAAGTGATTCTTCATAAATGCTTAGTTACCCAAAGTTGGGTTATATTGCGGATGATTTAATAAAAATAGAATTAAATCTGATTTACGAGTAACTAATGTAATGAATGATATACAAATGCAAATGTAAAATAAAGGTGCAAGAAATCAATTAAGTATAATATGAAACCCTAAGCAAGAAGGAGAGATAAAGGTACTTAGCTGATTTCCAAGCAAACATGAAGTGATTTGGGTAGGTGAATAACTAGAAAAGATTGTAAATAGTGTCATCACTATATATCTTTGGAGGTTTTGAGACTTGGAAATGTGCCGAGATAGGAGCATCCATGGGAGGACAAGAGTACCCATGAGAGGAGAAGAGCGCTAGGCACTAGCATCTTTTTGGGTGCTAGTGTCTATGTAAGTCCTCTGGATATGATATTTTCTATTTATGAGGGGATTCATTGTCTATCTCTATTTATTACTCTAGTTCTACTCCAATGGTGTTAGTCATACATGTAACTTTGTAAAGCAGATGGCTAGTTGCACATACCCACAAACCACATCAAATTTAAAAAGAAAGATTCAAAATGGGGAGTTAGAATGACCCCAATGGTCACACAAAGAGTGATATTGCGACTAAGTGTTGCACTACATCTTAGATTCCATGTAGTTATGTGTGAAATTATGTGTAATGATTCCTAGGATTTCCTTGTGCAAGTTGCATAGTGATAGCGAGATAGCTATAAAATGTAGTAGATGTATATAATGTGTGGGATGGTATATAATAAACTCCCCTAATATGTTGTGTATGTATAAGTGATGCAACCATTGTCCCTTGAATGAATGTACTAGATGAATGCCTTTGATACTCTTATGCCTTTGAATTCAATCTTAGGTGATAATATGTAATGTTCAGTGCTTGATCCTTTATTTTGAAAACATAAATGTGTATTTATATGATTCCCTTGTTTAAATTTCATAATTCACAACTTAAAGGACAAACCACAGTAGTAAATAGTAATTAAGAAGTGAAAGGGGTCCAAAATGATAAGAAAAATGTAAAGAGGGATATGAGTGCACAAGAGGATATGAGCGTCCAACACTAGTGTCCCAACTAGGTTCTAGTGTTCAAGGCCATAGAAAGATAAAAAAATCAAATGCCGACAAGAGTGCAAGATTTATAAAGCTAATAAAAGTGTAGAAGACAAAGAAAAAGGATAAATGGAGTTGTCAATTACTATTTTTCTTGCTTAGGAATCATGTAAATACTAGCATGCTTTTAGGACCTAGAAATGTAATCAAGTGCATAGATTTTGTGTCTACAACAGTAGTTACTCCGAATCATATTTAATGCTCTTTATATTAAATCAACGAAGATCTCAACTTAACACTTTGGATAATTCTCAAGAACTTTTCATTGAAGTAGAAGACGACCTTATCATGTTAGGGAAGATCATAAATTATTAAGTGAGGAATAAGGTCTAGAGTTTCAAATATGAAAGTGTTGATTTGTTGCTACAAAAACTAGTCAATGACCTGATTACATTAAAGAGGGAAATTTCTCAACATGCCTCATATAAAAACCAAAACAAGAATCAAATTATGGGAGCACCCCGAAGGCTTACCTTGGAAGCTCCACCGGTTAATGCAATATGTGGAACCTATGAAGATGAAGGAGAATAAATTATTGAATTAGAAATGGAAAGAGAGAAAGAAGATGAATATGCAAACATTGGATATTGTGAATACTCACCTGACAAAGATCTTGAAGAATCCATGAATAATATGAATAGTTACTCTTGTGTAGTGTTCACCTGCTCACAAACAGAGAAAGAAACATCTTCTCCTATTTCCTAAACAAATAACTTGGATGCTCAAATGGAGACTCCACAAAAAAATGAAAATCATCATTTCCTACTTCCATGGATCAACTAAGAAGAATCCCGAGACCGCCTCATCCAAGAATTCATATTCATTTTCGATTAAGTTTCTTTTATCTCCTCTTGTCAAATCAGTTTCTACTTCTATTGATCCTAAAAATACAAATCCTACTCATATCAAGGTTTCCATAACTCATAGTGTGCCTACCACTTCTTCACCTTTTGACATTATTGACTATGTTAAGAAAGCTAAAACTTTAATTTCTGAATCTGAGTACTTAAGAACTCATTCCAAGAAATTTGATAAACTTGTCTAATTTATCAACATAAGTGGTTAAAATCTATGTTCCAAAAATGTCATCACCAAATAATCAATTCCCACTCCTAGTAGCACTCCTATCCAAAATCTTGGCTCAACATTTCCCTCTTTTTTAAGGTAGAACCCTTTTACCTTTCCTTACTGGTTAATTGGTATAAATTTAATAACTGCATTATTGACTTTAGTGCCTCTCGAAAATGTCATGATTTTAAAATTTGATAAATTTATTGGTCTCTCACCTCACCCCCATTCTCGACCATTGTTACTCTATGGAAACCAAAGAAGTACCTCTCATTATCTAGGTGAAAGATGCCCAAGTATCATTTCTGATTTTCGACAAGAAGATCACAATGAAAATCTTTGGTGGAAAACATGCCACTTCATATGGTATGTTGTTAAGTTGGAGTTTTGTCGGGATGCTAGTAGAGATATCTTGATGGATTAGTTATATGCCACCATAATCATCAATGGTAAGATCAAGAAGCTCCTTCCAATAAGGAAAATGAAATACACGAGTTCAAAAAACAAATGATCCAAGGGTAGACATCCTATTTCAAGATTCAAGGTATGACAATTTTTTGTAGCTTGAAAAAAATATGCTAAGCTACCCATGTTGGTGGAAGAGTACCTTGGTGTGACGGAAGCTGGTTAAGAAATAACATGATGACCGATGGATCATGGATTAGATAGTGTGTATTCCTTATTGATTATGGATGCATATTCTCTATTTGGTGGTGATAATGGTCACATAAATCTTGACTTATAATAAATTATTCCCAATAAGCGAGTAGTGTAAATCATGAAGACAAAATAATATCAAATGAATTACGAGCATATGAGCTCCATGTTTCTAATCATGTTCTCAAGGCCAATCAAGAATATTTTCTCAATAAATATGATTGTGAATATGAGGCCTTCTCTTTCCCATTAGGAGATGAAGATCCTCTTATTGAGGAATGTATGCATATGAAGATTCTTGGGTCTTTTTAAGTTGACTCTAGTAAAGGAGAGGATGCCTCCATCATGGAGATAAATCTCCAAGCTCAAGAAGGTCAAGATGGGGAAGATGATGATTTTCATTTTCATGTCCAACCTTGTGCTCATTATCTTTTCAAGAAAATGAAGCATTTTACACATGACACCATAGTAAGAATCAGATTAAAGATGAGCCACTGTGTGTGAAGGATAATTGTTTAGAATAAATGAGAAACATGGAACACCAATAAGCTTGTGATGATGTTAAAAATATCAAAATATTTTCCAAGAACCATCTCATAAATACCATGGTCATGAAGTAGATAAAAAATAAAATTCAAATTCCCATCAAAGACCATAATCCTTGGTGTGATCGAGACTCATTCTTGTAGCAGTAATAAAAAACCAGAAATTAGAATGAATTTACAAATTAATAAGCAGACATATACAAAATGTCAAATCAATAAAAACAATGAGCTATCTGGGTGGACCCTCACTTGCAAGAAAAATCATGTAAAATTTCTTAAGAAATTAAGAAAGGAGTCATATTTCATGGAGCCAATCAATGGATTTTTAGAACAAAGGCATTAGGTGTTACCCGTGCATGGGTAAACATTCAGAGAAGAATCAACATTATAGTGAAAAAAGTTTTCCCCACATGTACCAAAGATGGTTTAGGTATGTTGTATCATGGTTTCCCTTTTTTTTGTGTTTCCCTTCTCGTTGTGTGTTTTCTTTATATGTTGTATGTTTGTTTCATTTGTTTCTTGGTTGTGTTTGTATCCTTTCTAGTTGTTCAATGTGGTGACTCTATGTCCCAATGGATAAGGCGGTGGTCTACTCCCCACGAGATTCCCGAGGTTCTTCATTACCCCTTATGGTCTAATGTCTACGAGTTAGAGCCAACTATTTTCATGCTAAATTTCTAACATGTAAAATTGAAAATTTTAGTCATGACAACTAAGCCCACCATTTGAAAACCTCTTCCCTGATCATCATGAACCCTTCCTCTAGTCATCCCGTTAGCTCACGTAGTCCCTCCGGGTCTATGTCATCCTTATTATAGATGAGAGGAAAGTTATAACATGTGTTTCATGTGTAGGGGGTGGATCTAAGTTGATTGCATGGTGAGAGTAAGCTTTGAGGTGGAATAGTTCTCTTTGAAGCACTAAATTGGCCATTTTTAGCCATATTACAACATAAGAACATCCTCCGGAAGATGACAGGGAAGACTCAACTCATCTGGGAGTTGTATAGGAGAGAAATGAAGTTATCCAAGGTAGTTTACGAAGAATATATGAAAGTAATTAATGTTGGGAATAACTTAAGCAAAATTGAGTCTCCATGGGCACGAGGAATGAAGGATTCAATAGAGACAGTCACCTTGTTATGAATATAATATGAGTTCTAGGAGGATTTGGGAACTTAAAAAATGGTCAATGGAAATATCTTGAAATCCTCCACATGATGAACACATCACATACCATTTTTTCTAACTCTTTCAAAATATTATGTGATATGTCACTATTGATCCTTTGTGCTAAAAAAGGGTGAATGAAACCATAAATCAAATTTAAATATTAATCAAGTATTTAAAGTGGTGGGGATGAACTAAATAGATTTGTTAGAGTTAAAATAGAATAATATTTCACCTATGAACTTTGACTTTCACTCCTAGGGTAGAAAAGGAGAGTTGTGTGTTCTAATTTCACTTTGGGATGATGACATCAACATCACTTAAAGACTTGAGCACAATTTTCAAGGTGGTGTGTCCCCTTGCACTTTTCCCAAGGTACAAAGGGAAATGAGGGACACCGAGTGATTTCCCCTAGGCATGTTTATTTTTATCACTTAAAACATGTGACTTGAGTGGTTACGTGAGCTCAATGAAAAAATAACCCCCTTCTCATG